>JAHPZR010055260.1:12500-14741 GCA_019787425.1 Platygyra sinensis | reverse complement strand
TGCTGTGGATATTTTCCTTGGGCATTTCACGGGTCAGTAAAGCCTCGTTCATTTTGTTAGCCAGGAATTTATTTCGTTAGATGGCTGAGTCATCTGGAAGTCTATTTGCTTGACGTGAATGTAACCAGGGTTCGTATGCTAATTGTGGATGCTAAAGAGCTTTCCTGTTAATATTTTCTCTCTCCCTCTCTCTCTTAAATATTGGGCTGGTCGTAAAAGACATTGCTCTTTTCTGCTCCAACGTTCTTTCGACAGCCTATCGATGAAAAGGGAGTGGTCATGGATACATTTTGTTAACAGGGAACATTTTCAAAGGCATAAAAATTCAAGATTTTAAAGAGAGGTGAAAACTACGTCCAAGTTACTTGTATGTAGTAGTTGTTTCTTCTCTCAATTCTATTTAACACCTGAGAGCCAAAGTTGATGGAGCTTTGTGTTGAATCTTCTGCTGCAGTATTAATATCGATATCCATCGATATGCCAGTATCTGAAAGAGGTGCCTCAAGTGATACCTTTCGCCGAGTTATTACTGACAATCGATAGGAAAATGCTTAGGTACATATTTTTTTCTTTATTTCGAATCAGATAAGAGATTGAAACGGCCGTATTTTCTGTTTTAGTGTATGTTCATGAAATGGCCATCAGTGGTAAAGTTCAAGTACGTAAGCAGTTTTTCGAGAACTTAATTAATTGCTTTAACCTTCCATCTTTAACTAATGTCTTTTCGGACTTGCCCATTGCACATATTTGTGCCAAGTTTAACAGAAATCGGCGATTTGAGCTTTATGGTTCTGCCGGATTTTCTCATGGGCACACTCTTAATACTTAGAACCTTTCCTTATGATAATTTCGAAACGAAAATCGTTTCACAGCAGCATTCCAGTGGGTCTGGGATTGTTTTTGCTCGGCACTGGTAAGAACCAGTTTTTGTGACACAATATTTAAAAGGACAGAAGTACCAATTATTGTCAAACAATATACTGTTATACGTTACAACTTAAAGGCTGCACTTAGACACAAGCGTTCCCTTTGTTGACTGAAAAAGGAGGGGAGGTAGGTTTTCTTTCGTAGGAGAGGTTTGATCAGTGATTTGAATATCTCAGTCTGTTAATTTATCTGATTGTAGAATTGTAGACTGTGGTTAGGTTCCAATTCCTTAGGCATGCCAGTGGTTTCTCTTTTTTTAATCATAGACTCTTCACTGTGGTAAGTAAAGCCTTGTTCGTACTTGTTGGCCAGGAATTTAGTTCATTACATATAGCTGAATCATGTCGAAGTCTATTTGCTTCTCAAAATAGTGAACAAGGTTTGCACGCTGAATGTAGAAATGAAAGAGTTTTCATATTTATCTTTTCTTTCTCTTGAACATTTCGCTGTTCGTAACAAATATTGCGGCTTTCTGCTCTGATGCTTTGAAAGGAGAAGGCTCTCAACATATGCAACTTTCTTGTAAAGGAAAGCTACCGAACTATGCCTTCTCTAGCCTGTGAGAAAACTGTTTTGGTCCCGTGCTTTGTCCCCACATGAAACCTGTAGTTCCTCTTTGCACAGTAGAGCGTTTAAAACCAGTTGCCTCTACATTTGGAAGCCTTTGGCAATATCATTCTGATATGGAATTTAAAAGTACAGTAAGAGAAAACTTTCAACCATGCTAGGGAACACCTAGTCTTTCTCAATAGACTATTTTACAATTCTCTGCTTAGTGACCTGGCCTTTGAATGGCAGTGAGGCTGGAGGTGACCTTGTTTTGATACAGACCTCACTGCTTTTGTTTTATAAATGCTAACTAGTTGATATTCAAATAAGAAAAGCAGAGAGGTCTGTATCAAAGCCAGGTCACTCTCAACCTCGCTTGCATTCGTGGCCAGGTGACTAAGCACACAACTCTAAAATGACCTATTGTTTTTTTTTTAACATCTACTAAGTCATTTGTTTTTGATCCACGAACTTAGATCCTTAGAATTAATTTTTCCACGAGGTGCTTACCCAATGGAAGACTGATTTGGCTCTCTTACTCTTACCAGTAGCCTTCTATATTTATCATTTCTAAATTACAATGAATCGGAGTTTTTTTTGACATCAAAGCTTGATAAAATACTTATCTTGTTCACATCATGAATGTGTTAAGATCGATTACCCGGCTCTGAACCTGTTCTTAGGCAGTCGCCTGTAGTTTTATTTTTGCCCTTAATTTTCTCCCCAATTTTTTTGCAGAAGTCTTTCACCGTCCAAGTCCCAAAT
>JAHPZR010055260.1:5000-10000 GCA_019787425.1 Platygyra sinensis | reverse complement strand
TTTACCGGGAACAAGTGCCGCGATCCGGATGAGTTCTTGAAAGTTTCCTCTGATATTCTGATTAGTTGCTTTTCTGGCTTTTCATCAACAAATGTTACTGGCCCTGCTTTTCATCGATGTTTGTCTTCGAAGATTGGCTCATACAATGCTCTATATTACGGAGGCTTGAATGCATCCCAAACAGATTTTGATCCGCCACAGCAGATAACATAAGCGGGATATCCCAAGTGCCGCGATCGCTTGGGGAAAAGCACCGTATGGTGTACTATTTGACCAATTTTCACCTTCGCTGCTGATTTCTTCGCCCTGCTAATTGCCTTCAAAAACAGTTCAGAGAAGCGCAAACCAGGTCTACCGGAAGCAAAGATATCAAATGTCACGCGGGCGTCTCGCTGTGTTGATCCGAGAACCACAAGTTGTATTCTTGGGCAAAAACTGGCATTTTTTTCAGCAAATTCCGGCATGTTTGGTATCAAAAGAAACCTAAGAAACCAAGCCTTCTATCTCTGTTGAAGGCCGGGGAGACAGATGACCACTGTCCTTTCAGTCAGCGCTAAAATTACCAGTTCATGTATGACCACATGGCGTGACAAACGTGACATTTGTTTTTCGTTTGTCGTTATGTACGACACTGTCATCCGCTCAAGAAATTTGGGAAGATTTTGTGATGTGGAGAGAATTATTACCCGGTGAAAATGGGGCTCGGTAAGTCTTCTGAGTATTCTTTAATTCCCCAAGACAACAAGTAGTTACTGAATTGAAGTATTCTGTATGTTTCCTATCCTTCTCAACTGACGTAATCATAGCCCTTCAGTCCACATTTTCGCCTTGTAATAATCGTCTACACATCAACAAATCTTTCCCTATTTCTTTAGCGGATGGGAGTGACGTATAAAACGGCAGGGGAAAACGAATGAAGATTTTTTTAGTCAACCACGGGGGATTTTCTCGAAGACGCCATGTGCCATTAGCATAAGGTAATTGATTGGCCCGCTGCTTATGCGCGAGCTCAAATGTCCGCAAATTCTGGCCATGCAAGTGAAGCAGGGAACGGAAGACTTGATGCGTGCAAAATTAAAATACAATTCTCTGGGATAGACAAAATAAACCAGTGAAATGCAACACAATACGAATTCCTTCGTTTTAAACATGTGCATGGATTATTAAACTTAGAAACATCAACATCATACCAACCCAAAATGACATTCAAAATAAAATAAGCTGGTCAAGGCTTAGTTTAAAACCTGAACAACTGTGATGGAGAAGACATGAATAAAGTATATGAACTGAGGATTGTTCAGTTACTTGTCAGTCATTTTGTTCAAAATCTGTACAGAATATGGCAGCATTCTGGTTTTGCATCATGATGAGCAATTCTTGTTGCATCTTTGCCTGACGCTCTGCTTCAGCTTGTCGGGCACTCATCTTCTCTTTGAGAAAATCAAGAGTTTCACTTTCACTTCTTCTCGACCTTTTTGGCTACGGGATCGGCCTTTCCTCCTGCGTTTCGTTTACTCGTTTCTCCGAGCTTTTCACAAGCTTTCCGCCTTATTACTTCACCAGTTGCTCGATCTGAATCAGCCTTTTCTTTGCTACTGCAACCAAGGTCACTGGCCTCTGCCTCCTCCCATTTTTCTGCAATCTCTTCCATCAGGATATCCATCTCGCTATCTTCAATGTCAACTCTGACTCAGTTTCTCCTGTTCCTGTACGTTTTTCTTCTTCACCTGAAATTTCACAGAGGTTTCGTCATGCAGACGATCCGTGAGAGCATTCTATACTTTTCCTCGATCTACAGTCCTTGGTTTGAACATCCATGGTTCTGAAGCTCTGACTTCTTTCGCTAAGATCAAATCGTGAGCTTCTTTCCTTTCCATGATCGAACTAAAAGAGAAGACAGAACCTTATTAAAAACAGTCTCTGTCTATTGATTCAGCTTTCGGGAATATTCTAACGTTTTAGAGACAAATCGAAAGAACAATATAGCTTTTGGTACAAGCAAGTACTTGCAATCTAAAGTTTTAAAAGTCTACAAGACGTAAACATTGCTCGGAACAATGTGAATCCAAGAAAACTCACCCATTTCTTTTGTTTTACTCTCCTTCGCTGCGGGCTTCGCTTGCCATCTTTCTTCTTCACTCAACCCTTCAATGTAAAGCGTGATTTTCGCTGTAAAGCAAAACAAATATCAAATATTTGCAAATAAAATACAAATATGAGCGTCAAAAACATTTAATTCTTTGACTATATAAAGGAGTTTCCGTGCATTTTACGTGCTACAAATTGGAAAATAAAGTGACCGTCTCTCGAGGCGGCAAAACCTACCTTTCTCGCCGTCGTCACTGTAGCAGGACGCGGGCAAAACTCCAAATGATTACTGCTACAACCCATGAAAATCCCCTTAATAATCCATTCTTTGACTCAAAACAACTAAAATTTATATCCCCGGTACTTTTATTCCAGTCAATTTGATATACATATATCTGTAATCATTCCAATTTGTTTCATCATAATTTTCTAAAATCAAGTGGCACTATTAACTGTGATACATAAGAAGCCGAGTCAAAAGCTCAGAGTTTTAACAAACACGTGAAATAACGAGAGAAACGACAATTTAAACATTAATATATTACTGCAACAAAAGACAGTGACTTCCCAAAATTAGCATTCATTACTGTACAATTCTTACGAGAATTTATATCATACTAGTGTAGCCAGAGCGTATGAAAGTGTTTCCGAAATTTAGATGTAGTTTGCAAACATGGAAGAGGGCTTGTAGAGAGCTTGTGTAGAAATGGTTGTCATTCATTTAGTTTGTTTGGTCAAGTCCCTGAAATTGCTAATACTAGAAGTCAACAAACTATACTGCGACAGTGCCACACTCTCGCATGTACGGAATACATTTCATGACGTATACGTCATGAAATGTATGTCCATGCGAGAAAAGCAGTGCGGCACTGTCACAGTATATGTTGACTTCTAGTATTAGCAATTCAGGGACCTTGACCAACACAAACTAAAGTGAATGACAACCATTTCTACACAAGCTCTCTACAAGCCCTCTTCCATGTTTGCAAACTACATCTAAATTTCGGAAACACTTTCATACGCTCTGGCTACACTAGTATGATATAAATTCTCGTAAGAATTGTACAGTAATGAATGCTAATTTTGGGAAGTCACTGTCTTTTGTTGCAGTAATATATTAATGTTTAAATTGTCGTTTCTCTCGTTATTTCACGTGTTTGTTAAAACTCTGAGCTTTTGACTCGGCTTCTTATGTATCACAGTTAATAGTGCCACTTGATTTTAGAAAATTATGATGAAACAAATTGGAATGATTACAGATATATGTATATCAAATTGACTGGAATAAAAGTACCGGGGATATAAATTTTAGTTGTTTTGAGTCAAAGAATGGATTATTAAGGGGATTTTCATGGGTTGTAGCAGTAATCATTTGGAGTTTTGCCCGCGTCCTGCTACAGTGACGACGGCGAGAAAGGTAGGTTTTGCCGCCTCGAGAGACGGTCACTTTATTTTCCAATTTGTAGCACGTAAAATGCACGGAAACTCCTTTATATAGTCAAAGAATTAAATGTTTTTGACGCTCATATTTGTATTTTATTTGCAAATATTTGATATTTGTTTTGCTTTACAGCGAAAATCACGCTTTACATTGAAGGGTTGAGTGAAGAAGAAAGATGGCAAGCGAAGCCCGCAGCGAAGGAGAGTAAAACAAAAGAAATGGGTGAGTTTTCTTGGATTCACATTGTTCCGAGCAATGTTTACGTCTTGTAGACTTTTAAAACTTTAGATTGCAAGTACTTGCTTGTACCAAAAGCTATATTGTTCTTTCGATTTGTCTCTAAAACGTTAGAATATTCCCGAAAGCTGAATCAATAGACAGAGACTGTTTTTAATAAGGTTCTGTCTTCTCTTTTAGTTCGATCATGGAAAGGAAAGAAGCTCACGATTTGATCTTAGCGAAAGAAGTCAGAGCTTCAGAACCATGGATGTTCAAACCAAGGACTGTAGATCGAGGAAAAGTATAGAATGCTCTCACGGATCGTCTGCATGACGAAACCTCTGTGAAATTTCAGGTGAAGAAGAAAAACGTACAGGAACAGGAGAAACTGAGTCAGAGTTGACATTGAAGATAGCGAGATGGATATCCTGATGGAAGAGATTGCAGAAAAATGGGAGGAGGCAGAGGCCAGTGACCTTGGTTGCAGTAGCAAAGAAAAGGCTGATTCAGATCGAGCAACTGGTGAAGTAATAAGGCGGAAAGCTTGTGAAAAGCTCGGAGAAACGAGTAAACGAAACGCAGGAGGAAAGGCCGATCCCGTAGCCAAAAAGGTCGAGAAGAAGTGAAAGTGAAACTCTTGATTTTCTCAAAGAGAAGATGAGTGCCCGACAAGCTGAAGCAGAGCGTCAGGCAAAGATGCAACAAGAATTGCTCATCATGATGCAAAACCAGAATGCTGCCATATTCTGTACAGATTTTGAACAAAATGACTGACAAGTAACTGAACAATCCTCAGTTCATATACTTTATTCATGTCTTCTCCATCACAGTTGTTCAGGTTTTAAACTAAGCCTTGACCAGCTTATTTTATTTTGAATGTCATTTTGGGTTGGTATGATGTTGATGTTTCTAAGTTTAATAATCCATGCACATGTTTAAAACGAAGGAATTCGTATTGTGTTGCATTTCACTGGTTTATTTTGTCTATCCCAGAGAATTGTATTTTAATTTTGCACGCATCAAGTCTTCCGTTCCCTGCTTCACTTGCATGGCCAGAATTTGCGGACATTTGAGCTCGCGCATAAGCAGCGGGCCAATCAATTACCTTATGCTAATGGCACATGGCGTCTTCGAGAAAATCCCCCGTGGTTGACTAAAAAAATCTTCATTCGTTTTCCCCTGCCGTTTTATACGTCACTCCCATCCGCTAAAGAAATAGGGAAAGATTTGTTGATGTGTAGACGATTATTAC
>JAHPZR010055259.1:0-10000 GCA_019787425.1 Platygyra sinensis | reverse complement strand
TCTACAAGTACCAGCACAGCGGAAAATATTCTAAGTGTAGCTAATGGGATGCAACTTACGGACCGTAAACCCTTCTTAACGGACCGTTAACAACTTTACGGTCCGTACGAACTGTACGGACCGTAAGGACATTGGACCCCTCTACAAGTAACCAGCACAGCGGTAAATATTCTAAGTGTCGCTAATGGAATGCAACTTACGGACGATAAGAGCTTTAGGCACCATACGAACTTGTACAGACCGTAAGCAAGGCCTGGCGAACTGAACGAAACGTACGGACCGTTAACGCTCAGGGTGCCCTGTCCTTAATTAGATGCAAGCCTAGTGATCTGAAAGAAACGTGCGGACCGTATGAAAGGTGCTCACGGTTTCGTAACTGCTTTTACGGTCCGTACGGACCGTAAATCAAAAATACGGACCGAATCAGTGCGGGTGTATGTGGACATGTGTGTTTTTTCCTGAGGCTGTTGACGAAGGTCGTGTGTAATCGTCAGAGGTCGTATTTGTGAAGGTAACAGAGAGGTTACGTGTATATCTTGGCAAAGGCCGTGTGTTTATACAAGAGTGACGAAGTCCAAGTGTAGTTACAAGCCTAGCGTGTGCTTGTTGTGAAGTCCTGTGTGGAAATACTGTGTTCATTGTGGAATTAAAATCCTTGTTTGTGTTTCCGACATCCCTGAGTTCTGTTTTGGACTACAAACTACCTACCACTAAAAACATCGAACTTGCAACATACGGTTTCTTAACTTTAAAAAAACTTGAAAATTTTGAAAAAGCGGGTACCCGCGTAAACAACTGCAAAAATTTGCCAAGGACAGTTTGATACGTGTAGTTTGTTTCTGGGTAAAGTTCAACTATTCGTGGGAAAATCATTGGATACCGTTATCTGCGTTAATTTCAATTAGAATTCTCTTAAAACAATTATATTATTAGCTTAATTAGAACACCCCTCCAAAATATAACGAGACCCATTCCTTCATTTACTTGAGTTGTTAATTAGTGTAATTTCACAAAATGCTTTCTCGATTTTCGCAGAGAATTTGAATTCAAAACGCTATTACATCTCTACCAGTCGGAGTGGTTTGCCAATCTAAGAGAAATGGAATATCTGTAAGTAAAACACAGAGCATGGTGTAGGGTTAGGCAATAAATAAATATCTTAAATAAATAAATATATTAAAGGGAACCTCCACCTGTGACAAAAAGTTCACTTCAAATCACACGAAATAATTTTTAAGAATCGAATTTCTTTGAAGTTTTAAACTAACAAAGCGCGTTTACCTTAAAATACAGGAATTATAGAATCGTTTAATATTGGTTTCAAAGTTCCCGGGCGCCGCCATCTTGAATAATTGTGACGTGAAATGGTTGCCCTTTTGTTATTAGACAAAAGCTCTTTGTTTCAAAACAATAGAGCAACCAAGACACGTCACAATTATTCAAGATGGCGGCGCCCAGGAAATTTGAAAACAAAAATACGCGATTCTAAAATTCGTTTTTCTCCACTATAGACACTCTTCTGGAAAAAAATTAAAACCAACGTTATTGCAAATACTATATCCTGCGGTTTAAAGGGATTCTTTGGTAGCAGTGGAGGTTCCCTTTAAATAAGATATAAATACATATCTGTTGCTTAACGGATTTCTTGTTGGCTAGAAAAACGCCTGGCCAATTACCGTATTAACTTCAACCAAACCGGATACTGCTAACTTCCCATAGGCTTTACATGCTGGCCGGACAGATTTTAATTGTTTGTTTCTCTCTCACAGAGCATCGACACTACCAATTTTGTTTCGCGTGGATAATTTTAGGATATGTCTTATGCAAAGAAATCTACGGTGCCTATATACTGCATTTTTGTTTGGTTACCCAGATTCAATACAAATGTTGACTTTATATAATGCTTTAAACATAAACCGTTGTTGATCTTCACAGATCGATATTTGTCTTCAAAACGCACTTTCAAATGAATCAATCTGAAACAAAAATTTCACACCAGAAAAACAATTTTGGAGAACTAAGGACGGTGCCTACTTTTGTTAGTGCACACACGTTCTGCGCATCACGCAAGCCATAGTTTAAGCGCGTGCTCGCTGGGGTTGACATTGACGCAATCAACTACGCCACCAAGCACACGACTAAAATTAAAGCAAAATTTTCCTACGGTGACCAAATCAATTTTAATGAACCTGGACTTAAACCAGGGAGACCAAAATAGCAGCATATCGCTAGCCACTAACTGTTAATGTCTTCCAGCTGAAAATCTAGCTGTTATCTTTCGAAAATTACACTGAAATCCAACCGCAAACATGTACCTGTAGATGGCGTAGTGCGCGCGCAGACACGCAAATGTCTTACCTACTGGGGAGGTGACAGGAAAAAATGTAACGGGCACCGTAAAAGTTTTCAAAAAGGATCAATAACTTTAAAAAACGCGTGGTTACCCCTACATTTTTTGTTGCGAAATGGAAGCGGCAAGCCTATTCAACATGTGGTTAGTTTCTGGTCGTGAACAAAAGGTATTTAGACTGTATTTTAGCTGAACCAGAGGAAGGCTGTCAGAGACGTTAAAGCGATTTTGCAACGATTTTGTCACTAAAAACGTAATAAAAATGATTTTAATGTTACCATTTGCCATTTAGTTTAAAGATCTTTTTAAACGTGTTTGCCTTTCTGTATGTAAAGGCGAATTCTAAGGAAATCTGTGAAGAAATATCGTTACCCGCTCTTTTCAGAAAAATGCTGATGTCAGCAGTTTTGTTGAGATTCAAGGCTAATTATCTCGAAAAAATGCGTGGCTACCCCTATTTTTCTTTGTGGATTCCAATAGCCCTTGCAAATATCTACTTTTTCCGCGCGGTCCTACCTTGGCGCAAAAAGCTTTGTATTTAGTAGGCACCGTCCTTAACTGAAACACTGAACGAAATTAACACGAAGTAGTTCGAAATAGTTGTACCGATTGTTTTACGAATCGTTAGTAGACGGTGCGGCTTTTTTTCAGTTCCTCAAGGTAAATTGATAGGCCTTTTCGGGTAATTTAAGTCACCTAAAGTCACCTTAAGTTGCCTCAAGACGCCTTAAGTCTCGCTAAGTTGCTATTGCTTACGCAATGTTAAAAATAGTTTCCTCACACTCAAATTGCCCCTTTAGAAGGTTAAAATGTTTATAACTGTCATGTGAATGTAAACTCTACTTCGACCCTAAGGGAGAGGAGGTACGGTGGCCTAAAGGCCTGTGGTGAAATGGACTCCTATTGGGGACGTCTGCATTCTGTTTGTACTCTCACATGGTACTGGTTAGGGAACGCGGGGGTGGGCAGAGATAACCTCAATAGCTTCGCTTTTGATATCTTATTTTTACACTCCTTTCCATTGCATTGGGACCATCTAAAAACTTCTTTTAAAGGGCCCTGGTCAGCCACACCTTTGTTTTTTGTTATATACTAGAGTTTGGCTATTATATTTTATTTGAAGCCAGAAAATCACTGTGAAACTGCTCAAGAGAAAGGGAAATACTTTCAGGAACACATTGTACCGTAAGGCAATAATTATAACATTTTGCTTCACCACGCAGTATTGATTATTTTGAGAGCATTGAAAAATTATAGCAGGGGCTGACTAGGGTCCTTAAAAGGTCAAATGAACCAAAATTTAGACATCTTTTTTTCGGCCATTTTAAAGCGACGAAATGTTAAAAAAAACGTTTAAAAGCACACTTTCGGGAATTTTTTTTCTGGGCCGTGAAAAAGAGTACCTAGTAAAAAATCAAAAGTACGAAAATAGCAGATGGCCACGCAGTTTAATGGAAGGAATGGAACTAAGACTCTGCTTTGTGAAGTTATTGTTGCCTTGAACATTACTGCGTTTCTGCGTCATTGAGTCGTTCATGGAGAAGGTTTTAGAGCTAAATGCAAACCTTATTTTACTTGGGAAATGGCCGAGGAGTTCCCTTCCTAGTTTTCCGTCGTTCGTTATTCAATTACGAGCTTGCGACGTTGCACAGTAAAGTTACAAATCGACGGTACCCCGTCTTTTTTGCATGCAAGTCGACGAGGCTTGAAAGAGAGTCCTAACAAACTCCTTACCGTTAGGATTCTGCTCGGAGTTGTCTTCGGTAAAGAGTTATGTTCAAACGCGCGAGATTTTCAAGGGAGATATCTGTAAGACATTAGCTCAAACCATATCTGTAAGACATTAGCTCAAACCATGTTCAAAGAAATTTGTGATCAACACGCTCCGCTAAAAACGACAACCGTCCTTAGGGACCCATGTCCGTGGATGTCTAACAACATTGAGGACATGATGAGGCAAAGGGACTCTCTCCACTTTAAAAGCCATTAGAACTAAGTCAGAGGACGCTTGGAGATGCTACAAAAAGCTAAGGCATGAAGTAACGCTATTAATGAGGAAACTACTTTAAATCCCAAATATGCAACAGCAACAAGGATCCCATGGGAATATGGTTCACATTAAAAACCGTTATCACCGAAATCTTAAAAAAAAATCTCCTAACACCATTGTAATCGATAGGAAAATAACAACGTCTTCAGTCAAAATTGGGAAACTAAATTTATTCATATTTTGCTACAATCGGCCCTAACGTTGGTGAGATTCAAACTAATCCACAGTACAAAGTCGGGGACGATTTTAGATGGTGAATCGCGGCGAAGAGAAAGTAGGGTACATATGAATGTTGTGCCGCGTAGCACTGGGAACACAAATAGTGGAACCAGAGAATTAACTCTGAAGTGTAAATTATAGTGCTACTTTAGACCCATGAATAACCCACTGGGCGTTAGCCCTAGTAAAGGGAAACAGGGAACCACACGAGGCAAAGAAAAAATCTTTTGACCTCGGTGGGAATCGAACCCACGACCTCCTCCCGACTTTCTCTGTGCGACCTTGTAGCTCAGTCGGCAGAGTGACGGAAGATCTAATCCGGAGGTCGTGGGTTCGATTCCCACCGAGGTCAAAAGATTTTTTCTTTGCCTCGTGTGGTTCCCTGTTTCCCTTTACTAGGGCTAACGCCCAGTGGGTTATTCATGGGTCTAAAGTAGCACTATAATTTACACTTCAGAGTTAATTCTCTGGTTCCACTATTTGTGTTTCCCAGTGCTACGCGGCACAACATTCATATAATCCACAGTACAGTCTGTTTGCGGGCCATCATCAAGTTGTTTTACCGTTCAATTCCAACCCGTCAAAACTTCATCAGTGCTTAGAGGGCTAAAATCTTCAAAAATTAACAAGGGAGCAGGACTGGATAACATCCCTTTCCGCCTACTGAAAGCAGTGGCCCATACTATTGCTCCATCACCACTAACTTATGTTTTCAACCTATAGTTGACAAAGGGCATCTTTCCTCAAGATCTTAAAGTAGCCAAAGTGACCCCTCTTTTCAAATAAATAAAAGTACAACAAAGCCATTCTTACTTATAAATGGTTAAATAATCAACTAGAAGGACTTGATATGAACTACTTACGTCACTCACAAATACACAGTTATAATACTAGAAACAAAGATAAGTTTGTTTTACCTAAGTACTGAATACATGAAACGCACTTTTAAGTACACTAGAGTATCACCTTATGGAACACATTATCCAAAAATATTCAAAACTCTGATTCTGTATCAAGCTTGAAGAGACCAATTAGTGAAATATTATTGTAATCATTTTATCATCTTTTTTATTCTATAGTCTTGATGTATTCATAATTTGTGTTTATATTTATTTGTGTATATTGCACATTTATTTTTTTGAGTTGTTTCTGCAGTTAATTGGTACACAAGACCTTGGTTTTCCTCTGAAATTCACCGTGAACTAACCAAAACAGTTCCAAATTTCCCGCATTTCTTGAGCTCACGAACAGTGACGTCATAATTCTTATTTCCGACAATTTTCCCGACCGCTCTACAATAGACCCTGCTCCAAAATGGCGACCGAAAATTCTAATAGGTTAAAATTAGCTAATATTAAAAAACGCATAGAAGCGCCAGAGAGAACGCCTTTACTTTAGTAACCCTGCAAAGTTTGAGCATTTCAGGTGTAATATCAGCTGAGAAAATGTAGTTTGAAAATTGAAAAATTTACAGACGTTTGTATGACTCGGGGTATAATGATTCATACAAACGTCTCTAAATTTTTCAATTTTCAACTTACATTTTCTCAGCTGATATTACACCTGAAATGGTGAGTTACTAAAGTAAAGGTGTTCTTTCTAGTACTGGTATACGTTTTTAAGTTTGACTTATTTGAATTTTCGGCCGCCATTTTGGAGAAGGTCTATTACGAAAGGTTAAAAAGCCATTTTAACATTCCAATATCTCAGCAATGCTTTATAAAGTTCGTTTGAAACCTGGGAATACGATTATTTTACTCTTGATAAACACATTGGACTCAAATAAAAAAAATGTCTAAAGTTTGGTTGATTTGACCCGTAACAAGCTGAGGACCCGGTAATTAGTGTATATATACCTCAAAGCCATGGTTTCCGTTTACGTGAAAAACCTAAAATTATAATAGTCCTGTATCTTTCTAGCCACAATGATAGCAAGAGTAATTTCTACATGTAGACAATATTTAAATATGAGTGTCAATTTGGCATATTAGTCTCTCACAGATGGCTTTGAATTTCTTTCGAGTTTTATCTTTTTTTTCCTAGTATTTCACTGTATAAGAGTTTACAAAAAGGATGACGATCTGTGTTATCATCAGGAATATAATATGGAAAGGGATAACAGAGGATCGACTATACTGCGATAATTTCATTCATTAATATACTTTATTATATGGCTCTGTCTCATAAGGACTGGGAACTACCAAATTCACGAATTTAATTGGCTGAAATGGATATTGACCGCGGTCTAGATTTTCCCATCTAGACCGCCATCTAGTTCGAAGTGAAAAAGTTGCAAACTAAAATGCAAAATCATTGACTGTTTTCATCTAGCAATATTCATTTCTGTAAGTGCCAAAAAGCTGATGAGAAGAAAAGTAAAGAGGACGAGCAAACTTTGGAAGAATTAATTTCGGCTCATCGCCTCTCGCAAGCAAAATTTCAGTTAGTACAAACCAGTTACATTAAACGAATTACTTTTTTTTGTTTTTGCCATATAATAAACATCTTATTATCCGAGCTAAGTCGGTCTGTATGGGAGAATCTTGACCTCGGTCGTGTGTACAAACCACACTGCGTTCGGTCTGTACTTACGACTGCGGTCAAGATTCTCCCATACAGATCTCCTGCTCGGTTGTTAAGAGCTAAGCAATAATTTCATTTATTAATTTTTGTGAGATATTACTAAATCAAATCTTCTGACCATGAAGATCGACAGTGTATAAACCACAAAAGTGAAAGGTATTCCAGATCATCAAGATCCACATACAAAGACAGAAAAGAAAATATTTTTGTTTCAAGCTCAATTTTTTTCTAGTCACTTCTACGCTGACCAGTAAATATATGGTCATCCAAAGTCACTTGAACCGAACAGAGGCTACAATTTAAATTTAAATTTTACAATTTTACTTTATTTACACAGTGTAAAAGGGTGACAAAAGTGGGTCATCTCTCTAGCATAAATCACTGTTTGCATTTCGACCAACTGCACAAGTTTCCGAGACGTTTGTATTTCGTAATTGGACGAACAAACTTGCAGCGTTGCCATAATGTTTTATCTATCTTGACCGTTAAATTATTTTCGTACATTTCATGAAGCCAGGTATTCACATCGTGTTATAAACTTTATGCGGACTGCGCTGCTGTTACTATACGTGTAAGATGTAAGTTGCTCGTGATCATATGGCCATCAGGCTATTATTTGGAGCACGTGACTTAGTTTGACCTAGCGACTAAATTGCACCGAGCTTACGCGAGCTCACGCGAGCTACTCGACAGACGTTAACCAAAAAAAAAAAAAAAAAAAAAAAAAAAAAAAAAAAAAAAAGAAAGAAAACAAATGGCCAAACTAATCCTCTCTGAAATTTGAATTGAGCGATTTGAAATAAATCTACAGGCGAGAACACTTAACAGGAGAACTCGAATCTTCGTGATCGAATTCTCATCCGTTTGCCGAATGACATGGAAACCAGTTAGCGGCGCAAGGGTTACTGGGAGAATCAATGGCGGCTAGCAGTGTGTCTGAAATCGATATATCAAATTCTAGTATTTCACTGTGAAAATGTAGTTTTGGACATTTTTAATGTGCCAGGTGCAAACTAATGAAAGCTTTGAAGGCATATCTCCTGGTGGTCTGAACAACTGATCAAGTCTACCAAGATAACCATTTTTATAATTTGGGTGGCACTTTAAAATAAAATACATGTAAATAAGCTTAATATCACTTTCTTAGTTGTTTGAATTATGGAAAAAATTTACAAATTTATACGAATTTCTAATTAATAAAGCTAAATCGCGTCTCTTCTTTAATTGAAAATTTTTACACTCATAGTATACTTCTAAATAGTTTTGTTTGATGTTGGCTTTTGTATTGTGTTATCTTTACTAATATTCACCATAGACACTACAGTTACAAAATAGACTACGGAGTACCTAGCTACGCATTACAATCTGCACATTACATACAACCAACTTATCCTGAAGACCACAGTATACGTACAGAAAAAACATGCACTAACTTGTAGCTTTGGCTTACATTGACATTTTTTTTTTTTTTTAATTTTTGCTAAAGGAGTAAAGGAGAAGAAACTGATAACGTAAGCAATAAAGTACTAACGTACTAACAAAAAAAATCGAAATACGACAAATACTAAACGACACCAGCGAATGAGAGAGTTGTATGAGCTGTAAGTTAAATGAAGCACTTCACACTAGCAAGTCGAGCTTGCATTGGTTCCCTCTTTATGGTACGAAAACGTTAGGAAAGGACGCATAATTAATGAATGAATGAATTAATTAATTACTGTATTTCACACAATGTGTTACCAATTTTAACAGAGATTTGTCTTCAAACGCCATTACATCTCTACCAGTCCGAGTGTTTGCCAATCTAACAAAATTGAAAAATATGTAAGTAAAACACAGAGCAATAGTGTGTAAATAAATTTAGTATATACACACTCAGTGATCTTGGTGTTTTAAGCAATTTGATTGGTTCGCTATCTCTGGCTAATGAGCATTATTCACCCCCTACCGAGTGAATAATGCGTAAGCCAAACAAAAATAGAGCATACTTTTGATTCACACTGATTTGAACGGTGTTTAAGGACCATTATTCTAGACTGTCACGAGGTTTTTTACGAAGATTAACTATAGATTTTCCATGTTCAAAGATTCTGTAAATAGTTTCGCGAATTCGCGCATGCTTTGTACAGCTTGCACGTTTTCCGAGCATGAATTGAGAGGCCAATTAAATCGATTTTTAATGGTTTCCTTCTGAAATGTTGTTGAGATCACTTCCTGTGTATATACTAAAACAATTATTCTTTGAAATCGAGGTGAATAGTGGCAGAATATTTACCTCGATTTCAAAGAATAATTGTTAAATATTCTTTGAAATATCTGTTCCTCAACGGAATTCTTGTGGGCTACAAAATGCATGATGACCAATCACCGTCAATAACTTGGTACCTAAGCGGACAAAGTGCTTACTTCTAATAGCATTTACTTTGCTGGCTGAACAGAATTTGTTTGTGTACTGTCCTTCACACAGCCCCGACACTCCCAATTATTTTTTTAGCGTGGGTAAATTTAGTTTATGTCAGAGTAAGTGCAATGAAAACTGTTTGCCAATATGTTGCATACATATACATCTGACTGTATTCGCAAAAACATGCCCGCCAGGTTTTCGTTTTCGAATCCAGGCCTAGCTGGCGGCTCTAAACCTCTTAACCCATGGGGGGCCACGTACAGATTTTTTAAAAACTTTAACTGCAGGTAGACAATGATAAGATTAGATTAAGAACGTAAAAAAAAATCGGGGGTCACCGAACTCGTTTCGAAGGTAAGGTGTATTACAGACAAAAGCATTTCTAGGATTCCCC
>JAHPZR010055258.1:0-17341 GCA_019787425.1 Platygyra sinensis | reverse complement strand
AAATGTTTTCCTCCGTTTTCACTGTGGTTAATAAGTGTGTTACATTTAGCCAATTCCATGGTGAATCCATTTGTATACAGCTTCAGGATGCAAATTTTCAAAAGTGCTCTGAAAAAACTTTGGAAGAAACCGGGAGGAAAAGTTGAGTTGAGATCTGTTTCTCTCCGAGTGCCAAACGGACCTCAGCAATTTACCACGCAATTTTAAATTGGGAAAACTGTTTAAACTACTGTAAGGGGGTTAGTTTCTAAAGAAACTATGGTCTGCGTCGGTGGGAGTAATGGACGGTAATTTGGTTTTATCAATTGAGTTGATAATGTGAATTGGCCACCGTAAAGAGCTGACGTTTCGAGCGCTAGCCCTTCGTCGGATTCGCTCCGACGAAGGGCTAGCGCTCGAAACGTCATCTTTCGAATCTCTTTACGGTGGCCAATTCACATTATCAACTCAGTTGATAAAACCAAATTAACCTACTGTAACTTTGCTTTACATTCTTTTTATCTGAAACGAAATGTTAATTTTGAAGGAGAAATTATATTTCTTTGCACGATTAACTGCTGCATTCGGGTCACCAAACCTCAAAATTACAGCTTCACCTGGGCATATTTTGATGAGAACGCAAATATGTTCATTCAACGACTGACGTGTTTGCATTTAATTTTGGAAGTTAGCCAAGCAGATTTCTAAATTTCAATTACGAGAGGAGGTCAGTTCTAAACTTCTAGAGACACAGTAATTGTCAATTTAGAGGTTTATAAAATTTTGCTCAAGCCGTGTGTTTTCATTTATAACTTTGTACTTTTTCCGCTAGAATCTCCGTTAATAATAATAATAATAATAATAATAATAATAATAATAATAATAATAATAATAATAATAATAATAATAATTGGAAAATATTTACTGTGACGATCATTCTTCACTTTGATCCACAACCGCAGTTCAAATATGAATTATTTCATATATACTTCACATTATGAAAAAAATCACCTAGCTGTTTTTAAACCCTAGTCCCTAAAGCTGTAATTAAGCGTGTTTTGAACAGGCCAAACTATTACTATGGTAACCTATTATGTGACGAGACTGATAGCAACGTGTTCGCCAATGATGGGTTTGATACTATTATTGTAGCATCAAGTGATAAAGAGTGATTCCAAAGCACACTCTTATAGATATCGATCGATCTCTTAGTGCGCCTTATTTAAGCTATGGTCTGATAGCTTGGGGCTAATTAGGCTTATAAGCCCGTAAATCAACTCTTGGTAAGCTTCTCAAGCTCCAAAAACGGGCTCTCCGCTTTATTTATTATCAATTAGCATACAATTCCTCTATTTTTCGATGCCCGCGTTTTACCGCTACATTTTTCTTATTTTGAACTTACAGTTAACTTGATGTTTGACAATAGACATAGAAATGCAGCTAGATATATTCGAGGCCTGGTTCAATATTCACTCCTATAATACCCTATCCTGTGCTTCCAACAACTTTTACACACAAAGCTCTAGACGTTATTCAACTGAACTCGTTTCCAAGAATTGGAACAACAATTTGGAACGAGATACCTCTTACCTTAAAAAATCTTTCAAAATACGACTTTAATACTTTGAAAGATTCCTATCTTGATATACGAAACATCATTCAAAACGTCAAGTTTTCTTTAACTTTTATTGTATTTTCTGAATAATAAGTATAGTCCTAATTATTTTTGGTAGATTTAGATCTAGTAAGTTTTATTTTTTTTATCTTATTTAATTCTATTTTTTTTTTTTGAAAAATAAGATATCTAATAGCGCTTTCTCCTAATATGGTACTAATTAACAAAGTTAACTTCATAACTTATATACTAGTTCATCTAACCTCCTGATTTCTTTAAACTTGGTTATCTACTGTCTTTAGGTAAGACATGACCCACCTAGATTAGCATCAGCTACCTGTCGGTATGACCAATTTGTAAACAATGCTAATTAGAAAAATAAAGAACTGAGAACCGAGGACAGAACTGGCTGTTACGTCCTATCAGAATCTATTTCCTGGAAACTGTTTGAGCAACCTAAAGGGAAAAAATCCAATGACCACGTGAACTGAAATAAATTTGAGTGTCCTCATTGTTTTGACCTTCGTAATTGTGGCACCTTAGTTCTGCCACACACTCCGCAGCTCGCTTACTTTCCGGTTAAAACGTGTAAGAACATACGTAGAGAAAAACGCAGTTGAGAAGCCAGTTATATCAAGTAGCAAAAATACTTCCTAAATAACAAGGAGCGTTGTATAAAGCTAAAATATCGAACAGTTGATTTCACCAACAGCTGCAGGTTAAGGACACTGGTAAGTAGATAAATTCTGCATACTTGGTTCATCAGGCAGGAGCTTATCCCGATTTCAGTAGATTGATGGGATGCTAGTCTATCATGGGGCTACCCCCCAACTTTAAATTTGCTAGTACTCATTTTTAGACCTGGGTGGGACCGCGAAAGTAAAGTGTCTTGCCCAAGAACATAACACAATGTCACCGGCCAGGGCTCGAACGCGGACCGCTCGCTCTGGAGCCGCGCGTACCAACCATGAGGCCACCGCGAGGGCCCTGGGGTGTATACATTTTCTTAGAAGGAAATAGTACTTTAAGGATGTACGAAATCAGGAAAGAGCATTACGCGTAGTTTTCCTGGATAAGCAATCAAGCTACCGAACTCTGTTCAACAAAAGTAACCTAATGACGCTACAGAATGGAAGACTAAAAATTGTCGCCTTCATTATATTTAAGGTGAAACATAGACTATGCCCCACAAAATATTGGAGCTATTTCATATTCACTGCCCACTTTATAATTTAAGGTGATATGATACCCTAAAATATGGTGATTTTCATGAAAAGCTCAATGTTTTGAAAACACAGATTTAAGACCCTTGAACACTTGTCGAAAACATTTTGAAGTGATCTTGCTAATTTTGCTCTAGATGAGTGCAAAATTTAAGAAAAGTTCAGAGTGGTTTAAGTTTTTTTTACCTGGCAAAGGCCATACCACCGTTTGTTTACCATAGGGTTAGGGTTATTGCTTGGGGTTTTTTCCTAGGGTTAGGTCTAGCATCCATGATTAGGGTTATTGCCTTAAGGTTAGCGCTAGCACTTAGTGTTAGGGTTAGCGCTTCGGATTAGAATAGAGTTAAGGTCAGGACACGTTAGGGTTAGAGCAGTGTTAGGCCAAGGAAAACAATCGAGATGTAACCTTTAAAAATGTTGATTTCAGGTTTCTAAAACCGTTAAAGTTAATTTCACTCAAATTACAGCCAAATGTTAACTTTACGTGATTTCACGTTAAAATGCCCATGAAGCGAAACTTTTTTTCACATGTTTTTGAAATATACTGTTTGTAATACATTTATTCCAAAGTTTTAGATGTTTAATGTTAAAATTGACGATTTTACAAGCCTTCAAAGTTGTGCTATTTTGCCCTCAAAAATGGCAAGGGAATGGGTCCGAGTGAAGCCCAAAATATCTTATCGTGACGTCATTTGGGTGCCAAAAGTCTCTTTACGCATTGAAGTTCTACTGAAAGTAAGGCTTTTTAGAGCGAGAAGACATGTCAAGCGAGTCCGAATTTAGCGACTATTCGCAGACATTAAGCGAACCCGAGGAAGACGAAATGGAAAAGAAGAGGACGACAATGTACAGGTTATTTTCAGTCAGATTGAACCTTACCAGAACGAACCTTTAGCTGAAGATGACAGCTCGCGTGAGGGAAATGAAGTCGACAAAGAAGCAGATGAAGCCGGTCTTACACCTTCCGTACTGGAAGCCAGATACGAAAGAGAGATTCCTGTTAATTCATGATTCGTATAATTGCTGTTGTATGTTTCAGTATAAACTTCTTCGTTGTGCCATGACTTTTTTAACACGCGAAGACTTGAGTCGCCTTATTCATGCACGTGGTATCACACTTTATCACAAACACTGGCGGGCTGGCTAGTTCGCTGTTTATCTTACGCTCAGTTTATCTGTGAATGTTTTTAACTTCCAGGTCCCAATGTGAACACTGCAGTCTGCAGAGACGAAAATTTATTCGTTGCACGGGAGTTTCGTTGCTTCAGAGTGGCAATGCATCGAGACTATTAAGGTCAACGCATCGAGAATATTAAACGTGTGTCCCGAGTATAAACACAACGCGAAGAAAGCACACCAACAGGGCGGTGCAGCTTCAAGTTGCTCCACTTCCGAGGGACAAAGAGGGCCGAAAGTACCGCCGTCGATGTGAACTTTCCGAAAACAAGTGAGTTCAGTTCTACGGTGAGATTTCTTTAGCTAAGTTGAGTCAACATAAATAGCACTTTTCCCTCTGCTACGATGGTCCCGGATTTTATTTTTTCAGATCGGTTTTATTAGCTCAGTTATTTTTTCACATCTGGTAACTAAGTTCATATTAAAATTGGACTGTCAAGTAATAAAACTGTATTGTAAAAAATAATTTTAGTCCAATGTGCAATGTGCACGAGAATAATTATTATGAATTAAAAAATGTCTATGTTCTGTTAGGGAATTTATGATGACTGTAAACAACAAATATCAAAGAAAATGAATAAGGCAAGCACCTCGGTTTACTCGGTTTGCCTGTGACTAGCTGTAGCCCTGGAATCAAACCCAAAGTATTCTGTACTGTCCTAGCTATCTTCCCATGGTATTGTGGTGTGGACACTTTAAGCTAAAAGAAATGACATTTGGCAATCTTGGTTGCTTATAAAATTCAAAAAGCCAATGTTGCCATAGTATAATCCATTTTAACATCTTGATAAACGGAGTCTCTTCAGCTGTTTGTACATACTCAGATAAATGAAATTTCGGGCAATTGAGTCGCTACAAATTAGCCTGAATTTCAATATTTCTACGGCATGGGAGCATCAGGCCGTGGGCCTGGGCCCTGTAATGTAGTTGCATCATAGTAACGGCATGTGTGTATTTAAGCTTGGAATTGTATGTGGGCAATCCTTCTAGGCCGACACCACTCACTCTAATTTCTTTGTTGTTGTTGTTGTTTTGCCTCGTAGGATGGGCTGCAGAGCTTGGGCCTGATTCCTACCCAGATTTCCTGTCATTTTTTCCCTATGGGTTTTTTTGGCAGGTTTTTTTCGGGCCAGTCTAACCACAATGTCTTGTCAGTGGTTACCCAGCTCTCATTATTTTTCTAGCTGTAATATGAGGAGTTTAGGAGACAGTGTTTACTAGCTTTATATGGCTATTAGATTATTTATTTACTGTATTGGTGCTGGGCCAAGACATGCAAAATAAAAATCAAGGATTTTTGCAAGCTTTGAGTGGTTTTTGAAGCTGAAACTTTGTTTTATTTACATACTTATATCCCATACTCTTATTGGACCAATAATTTGAAGAGATAGTTGAGACACAATATCAGGGCTGGTTTTGTATTTTAGTCGGCCAATAAATATTACTTCAAAATAAAAGCTTCTAAATTATGTGAACGCTCACACGACAATAGCACTCATACTATAAATTGCATTATATAGCTTGGTTTAATTGAACCATACCCCACATGCAAAAGCAAATATGCCCAACAGTTAAAACTTGGAAGCATGGGGTGTGGGTCGATTTTTAGGGACTTTGCATGACACGTATATCGAATCCGAACTAAACTGTATGTCCACTTAAGCGATTTATATGACAGCACTTCCAAAAACTGGGATGCATATAGAACAACAACAATAATATGGCAACTAAACTAGTAGTGCTGATGAATTATTCATGTTTAGCCCATTCACATGGACCAGTTTCTCCTTGTGTGACCTGGACTTTTTTGCATTCGAACATTTTTTAGTTGCTCTAGAACCAGTGACTGTCTCTGTTTCAACTGCATCTTGTTTCAGAATATCTTTCTCAGCACCTGTACAAGAATCTGTAAACAAATTTGGTTAGTCAGGTTGTTTCTAACCTGTGATCTGTTGTCATGTGTTTTTTTCCTTTTTGAAAGAGAGAGACTGATGTAGATTTAAAACATTTCCAGGACATAGTGATCCCTTAAAACAAAGTGGCTGGTCTATTATCACAATATGGAAAATGCCAAGATTGTGGTGACATTGCACTCCAAACAATCCCCTGCCAGAATGACTTGAATGAACAACATGTAAAAAGTATGGCCTTCTTCAGTAACTTTGTGTGGGCTGTTATGACTTGCAGAGATAAGTACAAAACAACACCCGAAGGTGACAAAAATTAAGATACCTGTTGGAAAAAAGTTGAATAGTTCTCATTTTCCCACATGTCTCTGTGCATGCTTTGACTGCTGATTGCTTATCGATGTAATCATTGAACTGTGCACTGAGTGGCTCTGGAGCCTTTGCAGAATATCTGCTTCATACTTCTGCCATCTCAGGTTTGGTCAAGGTAAACAGAAGTTCCTTCAAATCTTCAACATAGGCTAGATGCAAACAATTAATATTTTTTAGACATTAAAATATCTTGAAATTGCACTATTCGAGAAATACCGTTGCAGTAGAATCGAATAAACTATACAGTGAATATTTGGTTGTCTTTGTTTTTTTTTCTCGTGTTTACCTCAGACAGAGCATCACTTTCAGCTCAAATGAATAATTTCCAATGTCAGTTCCAGAATATTTAGAAAGAACATTTTGCATTATAATAAAGACAACACTAAGTTGAACTTCATAATAACATGCCCAACTTTTTGAAGTAAAAGATTTGAACAAATTACCATCATTAAAACCACCAGGAAAATCAATAAAACACGAAAAAATTTTAAATTAGGCTTAATTAACAATGCAGTATAACCCTGTGATAAATGGAGATACATCATTGAGACATGTAAGTCTCGAAAACATACAAGCCACCAAATTCAGGAGGGAGATTAAGCTAAGATCATCTATCATAGTGTAAGTATAAAGAGCAGGAATAAAAGCTAATGTACAAATATTGATACGTAAAAAGGATGGTAAGTGGTTAGCTGGCATTGATCACTAGGAACGAATCTAGTACATAAGCTTAAATACAGGTCGACTAAAAACACAAGGAAATCTCACTTGTCGACTTTTCTTGTGATCACTAAGCTCCTCTGGAGCTGGCGGAACAATGGTGTCCCTAGTCGGCACAGTATCTTTCTTTAAGGAACCAATTCATTTAAAGACCTTGGGCTTCCATACTACTGAGTACGGCCAGGGTTTTCTCACAACACGATTCTTCGAAATGGGCCGCGAGCGACGTGTACGTAGATCCCGGCTCGTGTCTCTGTCTACGGACGAGTTGAGTCCATTTGCCTCTCACAACAGGATCTTAGGGGAACTTATACATGCAGATGCCCGGTGTGAATGATCTGTTTTAACAACTTCGCTAGCTGGGAGCACCAGCAACGCAATATCGGCCTCGTTGTCTCTTGGTCGCCTTACTTTGCGCCATACTGAGTTGATCTTCTGGCCGTTGATATTTTGGCCGCGCAATTCGAAATACCTTTTTTTAGGGCAAAACGGCACAACTTCGATGCCTTGTAAAAACCCTAAACATCTAAAACTTTGGAATAATGTATTTCAAACAGTATTTTTCAAAAATATGTGAAAACAATTTTCGCTTCATAGGCACTTTAAGGCGTCACATCAAGGTTGTTGATTTCACTTCAAAACGAGCAAGCTGTTCATTTCACCTTGCGCGTAAACTCAACAATGGCAATTTTAGGCCTAAATGGATTAAAATGTCGATTTCACGTTAAAGCGTAACAGCAAGGATGTTGATTTCACTTCAAAACGAGCAAACTGTTCATTTCAGGCAGCGCGTAAACTCAAAAACGTCGATTTCAGGCCTAGAGAGGTTAAAATGTTGAGAACACGTTAACGCGTGACAGCAAAGATGTTCATTTCACTTAAAAAAAAGAGTAAAATGTTCGTTTCACACAACGCGTAAGCTCAAAAACGTCGATTTCAGGCCTAGAAAGGTTAAAGTGTTGATTTCATGGTAACGCGTGACATCAAAGATGTTGATTTGACTTAAAAAAATTAAAATGTCCATTTCACGCACAGGGAGCAGAGGAGCCCTATTTGACCGTATTTCTAGTTAAATTCACCATACAATTGTAGCGCGAATCGAAATGTTAATTCAAATCGCTGTGCGAGATTGAACCGTAAACATGCGATCGTGTTACGCGTCGGTTGAAATCCTATCCTATCCTCACGTCGAATGCCGCATACAGCAGTCACTGTGGGCTAATTACTAGTGGTGACTAACAGTAAGAATAGAGACAAGGGATGAAACTAATTTCGGTGAAATTCTGAATCGCCCATAAATCTTTAAAATGTGAATGAAAATGCCTCATATCCAGCAAGTGGTCTGGAAATATTATCCGCTCCACATTATAGAAAAGAAATAAATCAGAAAGCTCGTGAAATCTGACTTTTCGGCAACGATTTTTTGAGTGTTGTAAGTTGTCTTTCGTACAATGTGGACCGGAGGATACCGGTGAAGGAAATACGTCATCAGCTATTTGATCTGTACTACGTGCTGAGAGCGATGGCGTGGGAAATCAACCGTTACTAATTCAAAACTCAAAACAGCTGATCGTTGTGTTATCATCCTGTATTGTGTTGGAGTTAAACCGTTGCAGCAGCTATCCTCGATGATTGTAAAACAAACCGAAAAACTCACCAATTTCTGTAGAGCGATTTGTTTTTCACTTTCAATTTTTTACAGCTACTCCCATCTTCTTCTTGATGCCGTTTTTCTCGAAGCAAGTTATCCATAGTTCGGTGTTCGCGAAAGAAGAGTTAAAAGAGACTGGTACAGGATGATGACACAACGATCAGCAGTTTTGAGTTTTGAATTAGTAACGGTTGATTTCACAAGCCATCGCTCTCAGCACGCGGTACAGATCAAATAGCTGATGGCGTATTTCCGTCACCGGTATCCTCCGGTCCACCTCCAACGAGTCACGTGGTGCTAGTTTCATCCCTTGTCTCTCTTTTTACTTTCGGCACTTCGTGCCTCGTACGGAAAGCTTCGCTTTCCAGAATCGTCGCCCTTCGGGCGCCGACCATTAAGCGGATAGGATTTCAACCGACGTGATTTGAATTAACAACAGATCGATTCGTGCTACAATTGTACGGTGAATTTCAACCGACGCCTTTGAATTAACAACAGATCGATTCGCACTACAATTGTACGTTTAACTAGAAATATGGTCAAATAAGTCTCCTCTGCTCTCTGTGTTTCACGCAGCGCGTAAGCTCAAAAACGGCGATTTCAGGCGTAGATAGGTTAAAATGTTGATTTTACGTTAAAGCGTGACAGCAAGGATGTTGATTTCACTTAAAAAGAAGCAAAATGTCTATTTCACGCAGAGCGTAAGCTCAATCAAAGGAGACCCATGGCCAAACTCGTGGATTAAGTAATCTGGAGATGAAACATGTTGGTAAACTTGCAATTTTTTTTTTTTTTTCGTTTTCGTTTTCATCAAGATTGTTTGTTTTTTTTAAGTACGTTACAACATTAGTATGTTACTACATTACTACCTTACTACATTGCTACATTGCTACATTACTACATTTATTTTCTACATTACTACATTACTACATTACTACATTTCTACATTACTACATTACTACATTACTACATTACTACATTGCTACATTGCTACATTGCTACATTGCTACATTGCTACATTGCTACATTGCTACATTGCTACATTGCTACATTACCACATTACTACATTACTACATTACTACATTACTACATTGCTACATTGCTACATTGCTACATTGCTACATTGCTACATTGCTACATTACTACATTGCTGTATTACTACATTACTGACATTACTTTAATTTATTCACAACATTATTATGTATTGCCAATACTAAAAAGGAATCAATGATAAGTTCGTCAGGTCAAAAAACTTAGAAAAAAAAGGATCTCACATGGCTTCTGTTTAGTTTGTTACATAATCTATTTATGGGCTTTAGTGCTGAAGGTCATGGAAGGTAGATAAAAGGCCTGGAAAGCCTTCTATCTTAGGATTTGTTTCACGCATCTTACAGATCCAAATGTAATATCTAGCAACCAGGAAATAGAAGTATTGTTTTGTGCTGGAAAAGAAATTGGCTTTTAGACCAAGAACTGCAGCTGATGATAAAGTGTTATTAGGTTTCAATGATATGACATTTTTAATTAGCCAATCTTGAAAATGTTTCCAAAAAGATTGGTCTCCCTACAAGACCAGAAAAGGTGGATAAGAGATTCTCTCTCATCTCTACAAAAAGTACAAAGATCATCTGGACTTATACCTATTTTAGTTAGGAAATCGTTTGTTGCTAAACGTCTGTGAAGAACTTTAAACTGAAAAATTAATAATTTCGGTATTTGTGTGCAACTAAAGGGGAGTTTGTATACCACTTTCCAGTTTATGGAATTAAACAGGTAATTTCGCAGTCAGTAAGCCATTTGTTTTGAGTTTTACTAGGGTTAGTCTGTTTAGAGCTGACGCATTTTTGATAAACCATTCTGTTTGTTTTGGTAACGCTTAGAAAGAGATCAATAAAGGATTCGTAGTTTCCTTTTGGAGGGGGCTGTGTTTTAACCTTATTTCGCAGGTTTTTTATAGATGATATAATACCATAAAAGGTGAGAAAGTTCGTTTTGATATCAAAGCGCTCCTTAAATTCAGTAAAGGATAGAAAATTGCTTTCGTCTCTCATCAAGTGCCTGACCTTTTGAATTCCCTTAGCGGACCATGATTTGTAATAAATCGGCTTCTTCCCAACCTTTACTAGAGAGTTGGGCCATAAGTTTAATGACAAAAGGTGTTCCATGGATTTTACTGTATCCTCAAAACTCAGTTCTGTCCATATTTGGATAATTTCAGTAATGAAAGGGTCGGGCACATTGATGTATTTAAAAACATCCTTCCTGTCGAGGTTGCCTCTGAAGAAGTCTACTCCACCATAATCTTCTAAATGAAAGTCAAACAGCAGCTTCCATTTTCCACTATTATTGTCGTTTAAATATTTTCTCACCCAAGATAGTTTAAGTGCTTTATTGAAGGAGTTTAGATCCAGCATCCTAAGTCCCCCATTTTCATAGTCATTAATCATAATGCTTCTCTTTATTTTGTCTCCCTTACCATCCCAAAGAAATTTATAGAAAATATTATTGATCTCGTCCAACACCTGTTGATTGGTTGGTAACGGGGAGAGCCTACTATAATAGTAAGCAAAACACAGCAACTTGGTTCAATTCACTCAAAGCCATTTCTTTACAAACAAAACTATAAGCAACCTAATTTTATTCACCTGTTTTGCGAAGCTTGCAACGGCATGAAACTACTTGTTCTTCGATCGATGATAGACGTAAACAAGTGTCCAAACGAGCTCTAATAACTTCTTGAATCCAAAACTGTCCTTTCCACTGTAAAAAAACTTCACCTACCAACAAAATTTACGCTGTTTTTACGCCGATAAAGTGAGCTGTAATACTAATAAGGCGACCCGAAGCAAAACGAAGAAATTAACTTTCAGTTTGGCGGCCATGAAGTTCTGTAATTCTATGATTCATGCAACACCAGCCATCTCCACTCAAACTTTTTTCAGGCTGCGAATCAATGCATTTTTAGTCGGAAAAATCCTTTTGCTTTTCCACCGAAAGACTGCGCTTTGTTGCATGTTGATTCTCTTTCACGTTAAGATGAAATAACCGTGTTTAGATCAAAGTCACAAGCGACGAGTTTCTCAAATGCGTTTGAAGCGGGAAACCAACTCAATGCAGGCGTGCTCAGCCAATCAGCATCGAGTAATCATGCCCTCTTGATTACCAAAAGTGCCCTCGTGATTAAGGAAAAATGCCCTCTGTCTCAGCCAATCAGCATTCAGTAATTTTGCCCTGTATATGATAAAGCTTTCAAGCACAACAATTTTTCTCAGGAGGGTTAGGCGCCGGTATTCCCAGCAGTTTAAACAACTCCGAATCTTTTCTAATTTTTCTCTGTAGTTTTCATTTATACTTATTGTTGGATTTGTTGATATCCAAACACCCAAAGACTTTGTTTTGTCTTTAACCCATTGCCGGATTTCATACGTCGGGGGCCTGGGTACAATCGGTGTATTATGGGATTAACATCACAAGACCCATATATTCAGAAAGAGCACATCGAGCTTTACAAAATGTTTAAGTTTCGTGTTAATTGGGCCAATATTGAACAAGATACAGCCATTCAAAAACGTAAAAAATTAGTAACAAATGTATGGATTGCCGGACACTTGTCCGGAAAATGTATGGATTTCCGGACAAGTGTCCGGCAATCCATACATTTGTTAATAAATTTTTACCTTTTTGAATGGCTGTAGCTTGTTCAATATTGGCGCAATTTACACGAAACTTAAGGATTTTGTAAAGCTCGGCGTGCTCTTCCTGAATATATGGGTCTTGTGTTGTTAATCCCATAATACACCGATTGTACCCAGACCCTCACGGTATGAAATCCGGCAATTTTAAATTCTTTTCGGGACAGAGCTGATCAACACGACCAGTGTAAGAGCCGATCCAAAGTGCCGCTATTTTTTTATTATTGAGTTTCAGGCCAGATATAGTGCTAAACAGTTCCAAATCAAGCAGAGCACAAGTAAAAGATTTTTCCGAGCCATTAAGGATAAGTGTGGTGTCGTCGGCATATTGGCTAATTTCAATTTCGTGTCCTTTGATAAAAATTCCCTCTATATCTTTGTTTGTCCTAATTCTTTCGGCTAATATTTCTACACAGAGTATAAAGATGTAGGGGGAAAGGGGGCAGCCTTGTTTGACACCTCTTTCAAGTGCAAAGAAATTACTTGCCCACTCATTATTTAAAACACAACTTTCTATATTCTGATAGCAAAGCTTGATCCAATTTGTAATGGATGGTCCGAAATTAAACGAGTCCAGTGTTTTCCAAATAAAAGGCCATTGCACTGTGTCAAAAGCTTTTCAAAGTCTAAAAACAGTAGTAACGCAGGAATTTTGTTTGACTCAGTGTGGTTTATTATGCCATCAATTAATCTTATATTTTCGCCAATGAATCTGCCCTTGAGAAAGCCAGTCTGATCGTTATTGATAATCTTAGGGATTACATTTCTGAGACGGTTCGCAATAGCTTTTGCTGCTATTTTGTAGTCACAATTCAAAAGGGTTATCGGTCGCCAGTTTTTTACATAGTAGGGCTCTGCACCTTTTTTGGGTATTAACTTTATTACTCCCCGTTTTTGACTTACAGATAGTTGTCCTTTATAATAGGCGTAATTAAGGGCATTTAAAAGAACATCAGATATGTCGCTCCAGAACACCTTGTAAAATTCTACAGGCAGCCCATCAGAGCCTGGCGTTTTGTTGAGGCTCATGTCTTTTAGAGCTTGTAAACATTCCCCTTAGTTAAGAGGCCTTCGCATTTTTCTTTGTCCTCTAGAGTTAGCATATTTTGATTCGTCTTAGGAAAGAAGATGTTTTGAGTTTCCTTGCGAACACCACGTTGAAAACTAGAGCTGTAACTATTTTTGTAGAAGGATTCACAGGCATTAAGGATGTCTTTATCAGACGTGACAAATTTGTCATCATCGATCTTTAGTTGGCTGATTACACCATTTTTATAATGTCGTTTTTCAAGGTTTAAAAAATAGTTCGTATTCTTTTCCCCCTTGTTATACCATCTACATTTCGACCTTAAGATTGTGCTTTTAGTTTCATGCTCTATTATTTGTTCAAGTTCTCTCTGCTTTTTCTCTAATTCTTTATGCATTTCTTGCTTTCCAGGTTCGTCCCTTGAGCTACGAGCAATTTCCTTTGGCAGCCAATTTATAGTCTTTCCTAGCTCTTCTTCTATCCTTGACATGTTGGTTTGTTTCGTTTTTGCATACACCATAGATTGTTCTCTAACTTTTAGTTTGATCATCTCCCAAGTAAGGGCAGCATTAACAGTGTTATCCTCTTGATATTCCTCTTGGACGGCTTTAATTGCTGTTTTAATTTGCTTTACATACCCATCTCCCTCTAAAAGAGACGTGTTTAATTTCCAAAAACCTGGACCTCTTGGGTTCGAATGAAGTGCCAATTTTATTGTTATCAAAGAATGGTCTGTTTTAAAACCCGCCAATATGTCCGAATTTGTCACATTACAAGTAAGACTCTGGCTTACAAGAAACAAATCTAATCGGCAATGGATTTCAAGCTTTTGGCGACGCCAAGTGTATCTGCGGCCATCGGGGTTTAAAAGCCGCCATACATCTACCAAGTCTAATTCAGCCATATGGTCTTTAATTACCTTGACTGCTTTAGTGTGCGTTTTGGCAAGGCCGCCCTTTTTATCTATGTCTATATCCAATACTAAATTAAAGTCACCTCCTATAATGATGTCATCGCACCGAAAATCTCTCATGTGATCGTGAAATCTTTCCAAAAAACCTGGATCGTCTTCATTTGGCGCATATATTGTAGCTAAGGTGATAAATTTTTCATTAGTTTTAATATTCAGCTCTATTTAACCGAGCAGGAGGTCTGTATGGGAGAATCTTGACCGAGGTCGTAAGTACAGACCGAACGCAGTGAGGTCTGTACACACGACCGAGGTCAAGATTCTCCCATACAGACCGACTTAGCTCGGTTAATAAGATGTTTATTATATGGCAAAAACAAGAACAATTTAATTCGTTTAATGTAACTAGTTTGTACTAAGTGACAGTTTGCTAGCAAATTGTGATGAGCGGCCGAATTTAATTTCTCCAAAGTTTGCTCGTCCTCTTTACTTTTTTCTCTTTTCAGCTTTTTGGCGTTTACAGAAATAAATATTCTTGATGAAAACAGTCAATGATTTTGCATTTTAGTTTGCAACTTTTTCGCTTCAAAATATAACTGGTCTAGCTGCCGGTCTAGATGGGAAAATCTAGACCGCGGTCAATATCCATTTCAGCCAATCAAATTCGTGAATTTAGTAATTAACAACCATGATATTTGCCGAGGTAGGCGTTTGTTTTTCTTCGTGATATCACCTCATCATGATTTTGGCCTCTCAAGCGGTCTAAAATGGCCGAAATTTCGAGCAGCTTTACGTGAGCCGAAAAGATACTTCGTACATATTCCAGAAACTCTTATTTTCGTGCGATAATATTTGGCCCCTTATTAGTTGACTGAGATATATTTGGATTTTTTCACTTTAATTCTACGGTTTTCACGAGGTGCCAAATATCATCGCCGAATCGTTAAGGAGCGTGACCTAAATTTTAGCCATTTTCAACGAGTCGGTTTTCAAAAGTGCGGCAGTTTATTTCCGCAAAAACACGATTTTCTGACAGTCTTTTACACTAATATCAATATTCAGTTTAGTTAAAATTGGTATCTACAAGCAAATCGGAGTAATTGGTCTCGCAAAGTCCAAAAAATATCATTGGTCAAACATATTTCCCGCCAAATTTTTAGCGAAGAATATCACATTATTCCGACTTTCTGTGCTTGTTATCCATGATTTGCTGAAAGATCTGCACAAAATAGTTAGCTGGACTGCAAAATAGAATATTTAAGCTGTGGCATCGGGATTAATTTATTCAAACATTTCAAACTCGCCAAATTTATGCCATTATTAGGACTAAATTTTCCCGCGAAAATTCTATTTTTAACGTCACACTGCAAAAACAAAGTGGTTCCTCAGTTCGCTGCCTTTTTTTTGTTTTTATGTAGAGGAAACTGCAAGTTAACAGTGAGCGAAGCTTTACCCGAAATTTAATTTTGGGACGTACTACTGCAAACGTCTTTTTTACATCGATTCTCTCGTTTTCGGAAGGCGTGACGCGTTACAGATTAAAAGGTTAGACGACTGGGCCGCAATGTCGATCTCACTTGGTTTCTCCATAGTTTTGAAAACATTAACTGTTTTTTTTTCGGATCTGAAAAAATTGCCTAGCAATGCGGGTGCTGGGTCAGTTTTTCTTCAATTATTAGCACGCAAACGAGAGAGTGGAGGCAGACGTCAGAAGTGGTGTCTAATTTGCATGGTGTAGCTGGATGTAAACAATGAGAAAACATAGGTTACGACGAAACTTTCCTGCTATATCCGGCCAATTAAATGATCATAAAGGACAGACGACTTATATAAACATCTCAATACGAGTAATCTTTGCTGGGTCACGATCTTCCTTACGTTCACTGTTGTCGTTTGTATCGTCGCAGGTTTGTACACCGTCTGGATTTTTTGTTTCATTTCCTTCCTTTATTAGCCCGCGCACGCAATTGACCTGCGACCACTTGCTATGAAGCTTGAGATAGTGTTTTGCTGATTCAAAGGCTTTTAAGGTGACTCGAGAACTCAGACCCGGAAATCTCTTCTGAATTTAGCAGAATCGAAGCACAGAGAATCCACGGTAAAAAAAAAAAAAAATTTCTGAAACATCACGCAAGGCACCTCGCGCCATTGTAACTAAACTTGGCTGAAATGGCTACTAAGCATAAAATAAATTTGATAAATTGATTTATACTGATAAAGCAACCAAACAATCATTCGAATGCTGGGTATTATTTCCGTGATCTGAGCAGAGGAATCTATCACCTTTAGCCTACAGAACAGGCGTAATATTTTTGGCGTATTTTCGCCTCTGTTCGTCTAAATACGCAAAAAAAATTACGCCTGTGCTGCAAGCTTATCACCTCGGGATGTTCTTGTCCCTCTCTCTGGAAATTCTGCCTATGACAGTGTATCGACGAACAGTAAACAGGACTCCTTCCGGCATATCATAGTTCCACCTCTACACCCTCCTTGAATAAGGTAGAAAGGATAACGACACAACCGTCTGAACAAAGATCGTTTCTTTTTTAACAATCCATTTCAGGTCATTTCATTGTTTCGTTTTATTGTTGACAATCAAATCAGTTGAGCCATCTTGTTTCTGTAGATATCCTTGAGCTGCCATCCCATTTATCTTAAAATGGACCCAACCACAGTTTGGCAGGGTTAATGAAAATTAATTTCCCTCCACAAGAATTCTTTTTTTTTTCATGTCGGGGAAGTATCTCACAACCAAGGATATCAGTGCCATCCGTGAAAAATGTAATCCAAGTTTACGTTCATGGATCACAAACATGCAATCTCGTTCTTTATGAGCTTTTAAACAGTTGTCAATAGTAGCAGTAAAATAAACAAGAAATTATCAACACTTATTTGGTGCAATTTCATTGCATTAAAGTGGTTTTGTGGTGAATATTGACAGGAGCAAAAAGAAATTACTTTTGTTGAAAGTAAAAGTTTCAGAGCGGAATATAAGACCGTCGGTGTACAAACCTGCGACGATCATATAAACGACAAAACTGAACGCAAGCAAGATCTTCGCTGGAAACC
>JAHPZR010055257.1:7500-27131 GCA_019787425.1 Platygyra sinensis | reverse complement strand
TACAAATCACTAATCCAGCCCTATTTAACATTCGGTCTTCCAGCCTGGGGTCAGGCAGGTAAGATGTATCTTAATAAAATTCTAGTTCTCCAGAAAAGGGCACTTCGTCTGTTGTTTTTCGCAGATCTATGTTCGTGATCATGCAATTCCTTTATTCCTTGAAGCTAACGTTCTTCCTATAACATTTCTATATCATGAATGTGTAGCCAGACGGAGTTTAATGTACGATATCAATAGTAATAATGCACCAAACAACATGTTGCATTTATTTAAGGGAACATCTAGCGTTCATTCGTACAATATTACACTATCATCCACCTCTGGGAACCTTATGTTCAAAATTCTAGACTGGAAATGCAAAGGCGTTCTTTCTCTCGACTTGGGGTAAGACTATGGAATGAGATACCATGCCATATGAGGGTTCTGCCAAAAAAACACATTTAAAAAGGTGCTTCGAACGTCGCTATTACATATTTTGCAAAACGAAGATGACTATATTCAGATCACTGTGATGATTAAGAGGAGAAGTTGACTAATAATACTTTTTTTCTTTTTTTTGTAAATAACCAAGTTGAACTTCTTCGTAAATTGTGTTTTTCTACTTAGTATGAAAAATATAGCTCCGAGTAGTTTTGCAGTCTTTAATTATTAGCTAATAGATATTTGTCAATAATAAGTCTTTTTGTAATCTGTACCTTTAATTTGTTAAACTAACTGCTGTTGTGTAAGTTTGTCTTTTAATAGGCGTGTTCTTGTATTTGGCTTGCCCTGCCTCTATTAGCTTAGCTATTTGCGGGGTAGGCCATCCATTAACTATTATTATTTGGTTTAATAATGTTGTTGTTGTTGTTGTTGTTCCAAATGCGATTAATTAAAAAATAAACTGAACATTAATATTCTACTATAATGATAAAGGATTATTGTTTCAATGAAGGCCTGTGAGAAATGTTTGTCTAATTCAATGATACACCACTTTCAGTGTATTGAAACTACACTGGATACATTAAATATTGGAACAGCCAAGACTTGTTCCATAATATCCAGTGTTTGGGTAGCCCTGAATTCCCATTGGAAACCATGCCTTCCTTTTTCATGGTCAATATATCTTAAAGTGGCATGGATTGCAGGCACAATGTACATATGACATAGCACAATATAGTGGCCATACTCCAGAAAGACTGACCTAGCACAACAAAGATCTTTGATACCTTATGGTCAATTGTAAATGCTTTTCAATTGCATCACCAGCCCAAGTCCTCAGCAAGGGTTAAGCCTGCATACAGGCCAATATGACCCACCAGGTCGGAGCTTATCTCAGTTTCTGTAGCATGAAGCGACTAGGAGTATTTCTACTCCCCCCTGGATGGGATGCTAGTCCATCGCAGGGCTATACCCCCAGCATTAAATTCGCTGGTACCACATGTTTATACACCTGGGTGGAGAGAGGCACCATGAGAGTAATTAAAAGTGTCTTGCCCAAGAACACAACACAATGTCCCTGCCAGGGCTTGAACCCGGACCACTCGATCCGGAGTCGAGTGCACTAACCATGAGGCCACCGCGCTTCCCACACGTCCTCAGCATGCTCTTTGTAAATTACAAATTATTGTTTTCAGGTTTGGCCTAGAGCTAACTTGCACTAAAAAATGTGCTTGAATTCAGGTTTTTGGTGTGCTTAAAAATCAATCTGGACATTTCATTTTTACCTATTGTAAGCAAAGTTGTAGTACATGTATTCACGAATAGAATAAAATCAGCATCTCCTCATGAATTTAGAACGCAAAAATAATACAACTCCAAAACTCTGGTTTTGGGCCAGCTAAACCTATCAATTATTTAACATTATTGAAGTCAAAATATTTCTTACTTCAAATTTCAGCAAAAGAAATTACTTTACTCTTCAATTCCAAAAAGACATGAAGAATTATTAGGAAGGCACAGTGGCCTAATGGTTGGTGTGCTGGACTTCGGCGTGAGCAGTCCAGGTTCAAGGCCTGGACTTCAAGCCTGCATGGCCCTTCAGGGCATTGACACTCAACTCTCGCATGCCTCTCTCCACCAAGGTGTATAAATGGGTACTGGCGAATTTACTGCTAGGGGTAACTCACAATGGACTATAGCTACCATATCCCATCCAGAGGGAGTAGGAATACTCCTAGTCACTTCATACAACAGAAACAGGGATAAGCTTTAATTTGGCCTGATGGGCCACTTGGATCGTATTCAGACTTTACCTCTAATATTAGTGTAACCATCGATAGTAAATACTGTTCTGAAGATGAAACACTTGGCTAAACAAAACTGTTTGTACCTTAAATCACTCCGTAAGACTCTTTGTTTACAACTCCCTCCATTTCCGTTGAACTTTTCCGTGTATAGGACGAGTAAAGACCATTGACAATAAGATCCTTAGATTACAACAAATTTAAAGCTGTGAAATTTGCATAGATCCGCCGAGGTACAATCTTGTCTCGAACAGTGAAACAGATTCAAGCTTCAAAAAACATGTGACACTTATCCGAGTGGAAAACTGGTAACTATAGCACAAAATACCGCTGTACAAAATCTGATGCGAGTCAGCATTAACAATCGATGTAATAACATGAAAAAAGTTAATTCATTAGTAATAATTAAAAACTTACTTTGAAGGAGGTCCTGTAGTTGGCTGCACACATCCACAGACACAAAACAAAGTTTTGGCTGTTGTCGGTATTGATTTGATCTGCTTCCCTTGTAACGAAGACTGCAAAATAATAGCAGTGTTTAATATATAGTTTAAATTGTTATTACAGTAATAATTTTTTTTGGTTGCGAAAGTAACTGATAGACCTAAGTCTAATATTTTCTTGGCAATAAAAAATCTGTTGTTGAAAATTATTACTTACCGGCCTGTGCAGTTAACTGTCTGGCAACTGTATACATCCTTATCATCAGGAAAGAGTCCATAACAATTTTCACAGTAGTCATGCACCTTTAAGTTGCAGCTGCCACACATTTCCTGTATTTTATTATAGCTCAAGTCCTGAAGAATTTTGTTCTCTGGTGAAAGATGTTTCATTAACTCAACAAAACTTGAAGCTGCTTCATTGCTTAGCAAGTATCTTGTGGCAAATGAAATAATGGCCATTGATGCCAACTCTTTGGATGTGAAATTTGGCCTAGAAGCAGTGGGTGGATCTTAACTTTTTTTCAATCTCTTCGTCACTGGTGCAAGAGTTCGAGTCATTGTCAGAAAGATCACTTTCACTAAATTCACTTCCAGTGATATATGTGCCTGAAGCTTCTAAGGAATCTGAAGAATCTGACATGTATATACAGGATAATACATGTAGTATCAAGAGGCATCATTATCATCCTCTAATAGAAATGGCTGGTGCTGCACACCCTGGTGAAAAACCTCACAGGATCTTTTAAGATCTTTAAAGATCCTCAAGGATCTTCAAAGATCTTCAAAACTAGGTTCTTTCAAGGTTCTTTAAAGGATCCTGCAGAGATCCTCAAAGATCTTTGACAACTTTCAAAGATTTTGCAGTTTTAATATCCTGCAAAGATCTTCAGAAGGATCCTTTAAGATCCACAAGGATTTACCAAAGATCTTAATAGAATCTTATTTTCTACTCCTCGCAAGATCTTGAACAGATCTTTACAAGGATCCTCAAAGATCTACAAATATTAAATGAGGATCTTACAAAGATCTTTAGGAAGATCTAGTAAAGATCTTTGTATGGATCCTTGAAGATTCTTTTAAGATTGCTCAAAGATCTTGCTAGGATCTTCTTGTTGTTGTATGTAAGATCTCGAAAAGATCCTTGCAAGGATCCTCAAAGATCTACAATGATTTCATGAGGATCTTACAAAGATCTTTAGTAAGATCTAGTAAAGATCTTTGTATGGATCCTTGAAGATCCTTTCAAGATTCTTCGAAGATCTTGCTAGGATATCTTTGTTAATGTGTGTAAGATTATGAAAAGATCTTTGCAAGGATTTATGAGGATCTTACAATGATCGTTAATAATTAGCTCTTATTAACCGAGCAGGAGGTCTGTATGGGAGAATCTTGACCGAGGTCGTAAGTACAGACCGAACGCAGTGAGGTCTGTACACACGACCGAGGTCAAGATTCTCCCATACAGACCGACTTAGCTCGGTTAATAGATTTTATTATATGGCAAAGACAGGTACAATTTACGTAATTCGTTTAAATGTAACTGGTTTGTACTGACGTTCTCCTTGAGAACGGCAATGAGCCGAATTTAATTCTTCCGAAGTTCGCCCGTTCTCTTTAGTTTTTTTCTCATAGCTTTTTGCAACTTACGGAAAAAAATATTGATAGATGTAAACAGTCAATGATTTTGCTTCTTAGTTTGCAACTTTTTCGCTTCAAAACATTACCCGTCTAGATGCCGGTCTAGATGGGAAAATCTAGACCGCGGTCAATATCCAATTCAGCCAATCAAATTCGTGAATTGGTAGTTCCCAGTCCTTGTGAGACACAGCCATATAATAAGATCTAGTAAAGATCCTTGTATGGATCCTCAAAGATCTTGCTGGGCTCTTTTTGTTGTAGTGTGTTAAAGATATCATATAAATCTTTGACCATGTTTGTATGGATCCTCAAAGATCCTTTTAAGATTCCCCAAGAATAAAAGAAGACCCACAAGGACAACTTAAGAATCATACAAGGATCTTTAGAATGATATGTTCAAGATTTTGAAAAGATCTTTATCCCAGCAGCCGCACCCAAACAGTATTTAGAAATGGCAAAGTACACGTGTACTTGAGATAAAATGTCACTATATTTTATTTTGTATTGTTCGTCAATTCAAGGTTCACTAAATTGTTACGGTGCAAATCATGCTTTTAACTTAGGCTGTAAGAACTTCAACAATGAATCTATAGGTTCTACAATTCCATCACAAATTTATCAAACAACAGTACATGGGGTTTAATTATGGAAATCTGGCATTTGAGAAGCTTGAATCAACTATTCATGTTGACATTCAGTTTTCCTTTAGAAACGTGCATTACAAAACGGTTAGTGTACCTTAAGGAACACACAGGTTGAATGAGAAAGAGATGACAATCACTTGCCACATGAGACTTCTTCATAAACAGTACCATGCATTCCATGCTTCTCACAAGTAGATAGTTTAACTTCGGTAAGAGTAATTTCTTGGAATAGTTATATTCTTCTTTAAATGTCATGTCTGAACACTTTCAGCCTGTGTCAGGCCTTTAAATTCAGTAAAAAAGCTGAGTTTTCGGTGGGCTGCATGAACCGCCATCTTGGATTTAAATGTTGATAAGACCCTGGGGACGAGTTTGCTATAACCCATGATGCAATGTTCTGAGAAAGGCGCTCGTTTCAACGGGTGATGTAGCAGCTCGCCTAAGGTCTCACATGATTGGCTTGATACCCTTTGAGAGTACAATAGAACAAACAACAGAAACAATGCCCCTATCCCTAAAACAATAACAGCTGCTACAATGATAAAACAAAAGCAGCTTTGGACAGCTGCTACACTACTGGTTTCAACGGTCACTGAACGAAGTTTGAAGGACAGTTTGAAGATGTTTGAAAGCCACAAAAGCTGGATCTGTTGGCTCTTCAAGAGATTGTAAGTTTAAAGAATCATAAGGCTTCTAAATTGAGACTTTAAATGGTGTTTTTGATGATTTGTACTCCAATGATATTTACAATGTATCACCAAACTCGATCTTGGCCGTTTTGGATCTACCTTATATAAGTCTTAAATTGTCTCTTTTGGGTCTTTCTTGTCTATTTCAGCTTTCCTATGTTGCAATCGTAACTTAAACCAAAACAGTGTAAAGCATGCCATAGAAGTCGATCTGAACGCGTCTTTCTGTTATGAACATGTACAGTTGCCATCAGGGTTGAAACAGAGAATTTGCGGTTTGAGCGCCCCAAGGTTCGAGCGCCCCTGGTTTGAGCGCCCCACATCTTGGTTCCAGCGCCCCACATCTTGGTTCTAGCGCCCCACATACAAGTTCTAGCGCCCCACATACAAGTTCTAGCTCCCCACACATACGTAAAGTAAAATATCGAAAGTAACTAGCCTGCGTAGCTGGCGGGATTCGCGAGCGAGCGATATTTTGCGACGGAGACGCCATTTTTTCCCTCTCGTCTCGCGAGGAAAAAGCCGCGAGCGAAATTTAAACTCGACTCCTCACCAATCTCCTCGCGGCTTCGCCACCGAAACAAAAGCACTCGCGCGCCCGAAATCACGCCAGCTAACGCAGGCTAGAAAGTAACGGACTTGAAAACCACTCTATTTTATATCTTAAAGAAGTCAAACAAACAACCTCAATAGTCACCTCAATTTATTTTAGTTGCAAAACGATTTTTTTTACTTACAATGCTCAATAAATAGTTTAATGAAAATGACTTTGAAAAAATCCCTTCCTTTCTCATACACAATTTATATAAAATGATTTTGATTTTTAATTTTCGAGTATTTCCTATTATCTACATTGTTACTGTGCACGCAGTGAATCGTTTTTGTTTTTGTTTTTTCTGTTTTTTGCGTTTTATTTTACATATCGCATTGTCACTATTAAAAAAAGACTAAAAAAAAGTACTCTGCCTCGCAGGGTAGCAATGTATGATTGTACTTAGCACTGGCGCACTATAGGGCCGTTAATGAAGGAGATGGCCTTCAGCAGCTGGTCGACTGACTTCTCTCCGTCGGAGTACTGACCCCATAAATGGAAGATTTTCTTCTGATGGTTTCGGTACTTCTTTCGCTGGATTCTGCTCAGTTTCTGGTCGGCCACAAGCTGCATTTGTAGTTCTACTAGCTGAGCCTCCATACGCAAGAGCTCGATCAACTGATAGAAGGGAATATCAGATCTGCCACTCGCACGGCGATTCAGGGCGTTATGCCACCTTCCACATCGTTGTTGGTTCTTACGGGCTGGCCATATACGCTCCAGTTCTCTGGGCGGAACGTGGTACTGTAGACCCAGTTGGCCTGGATGTATTCGACGAGTTCTTTCAGGGGCTCCGTGGTTGCTTCCACACGCAGTCGCTGGAAAACGCGGGGAATCTTCTGGTGAGGGATGAAGGGCAGGGCCATCAATCGCCTGATGTAGCTGTAGGTCCCCTTGTCGCCGACGTATGCGCTCGCCAAACCTAGCGCTTGAACCTATAAGGCAGATGTTGTCTTAGTTAGTGACTTGTTATTTATTACATTAATCCTCCTCTTTGTCCCTTTTCTAGTTTGCTGACTGGTTTGTCTCAGCAGGGATCTTCGTTGCTTACCTTACGCCATACTGCCTGTGTCCAGTGGAAAACACACCCCATCACTTCAACATGCGGAAGCCTGGTTTTCACTGCCGTCCACAGCGCACGCTCGAAGTCCATGACGACCTTTTTCACGGAAACCATGTTCAGGAGCAATTTTCATTCGCGCTACTCAATTCGCATCACAGAAACATAAATAAACTTTTTCTCTCTAATTTAAGGTTAATTTGGTATAAGTTTTGTTGTGTTTCGTTGGGTATTTATCGAGATCGAACTCGATTTATTTGTTGACTACAAAACTTCTTTCGCTTTTGTGTTAGCTACCGACGCCGTTAGCTCAAGGAAACATTACTTCGCAATTTTCATTCGCGCTACTCAATTCGCATCACAGAAACATAAATAAACTTTTTCTCTCTAATTTAAGGTTTAATTTGGTATAAGTTTTGTTGTGTTTCGTTGGGTATTTATCGAGATCGAACTCGATTTATTTGTTGACTACAAAACTTCTTTCGCTTTTGTGTTAGCTACCGACGCCGTTAGCTCAAGGAAACATTACTTCGCAATTTTCATTCGCGCTACTCGATTCGCATCACAGAAACATAAATAGACTTTTTCTCTCTAATTTAAGGTTTTAAGGTTGAGTTTCGTTGGGTATTTATCGAGATCTAACTCAATTTAATTGTTGACTACAAACTTCTTTCGCTTTTGTGTTAGCTACATGTTCCCTTCGCGACCCACGCCGATGTATAGTTTCGTCGCTTACAATGATGTGGACGCGTATAAAGGTCGAGCGAAAAATATGATTTACACAAACACATAAACGTTTACTTACAAAAAAGATTTATTGAATTCATTTACTCATATGTTTAGTTAAACGTTTACTTACAAAAAAAGATTTACTGAATTCATTTAGTGGGGCGCATAAACTAGCAGCAAGGGGCGCTGGAACCAAGATGTGGGGCGCTCAGACCTGGGGCGCTAGAACTTGGGGGCGCTCAAACCGGATACCGAAACAGAACACAAACTTATGATCGATATGACTTTAATCGCATGTTGTGTGCCTATCTTTTCTAGTTATTGAAGCCGCTTGAAGTACATGGAACTACATGGTTAAGAAGCTAAGTGAAAAATAATTCACAAACATGAGCGATGACACTTTCAGTATATATTTCAATTATATATAAATCTGTTGGACTGCATAGAGAAATGCAGTGTATTAGTCTTGACTTTCGTGCGAAACTTTGAACAAAGATGTCATTATCAGCTTAAATCTGTATGACACAAAGAAACCCTTCGATTTTAGCAAATAAATAAATCATGGACAGAAACAAGGTGTTCCAGCTGGTCTTTAATCTAGTGTGGGCTCTTCCCTTGGATATTGGGCAAAAAACCTTGTGATTTTCATCAAGTGTAAATATGCATGGAAGGTTAATGTTGGCGAGTCATTGTATTATGGTGCTTATGTTGTTTAAATTGCCATTTGCTTCTTGATTTAATGTCACTGTTTTTTATAATTCTGGGCCTTTGACCTGGCTTTATATGTATTTCACATGGCACATTTGCGATTTCATAAATCTCATTGTTGAATGGCTAAATGTGGCTCTCATATGCCCTATTTAATAGCTATTTTTAACCCTGTTAAAAGGTATTGTAAGGCTATTTTAACCCTGTTTTATGCCCATTTTAAAGCTATTTTAAGCCCTACGACTGTTTGATTGTCACTTTTCATTGGTTTATTTCGGCGGGCTAAAATACATTTTAGCCAGCAAAATGTGCCACAATGCCCAACAAAGTGATGATAATATACATGTATACACTCTTTGCAATTTAGAAACACTGTTTACAAGAATTTGATTGTACTATCCTCAATTATAGAAAAATAATTCACCTCAGATTCTCTCTCTCAAGATGTCCACTGCATTCAGTTTTTGGTGATAGTTTGTCATTTTGGGTTATTGTGTTGCTTATTTATTTTGCGAAAAAATATCTCCAAGCAATAGGTCCTTCACTCACTGACAATATGCAATAAAAAGATCCAATAATCATAAATTCATTATGAAACTGAATAAGAACCTTGGGGATCTTTGCTGGGACCTGAAGAATCCTTGCAGGAATCTATTGCTGCAGGAACCTAAAAGATTGTTGCAGGGATATGAACCATCTTTGTAGGAACCTAAAGGGTCTTTGTAGAAACCTGACCAATCCTTGTAGGGACCTGAGGGATCCTTGCAGGAGCCTAAAGGATCCTTGTAGACCCTCGAGGATCTTTGTAGAGACTTCCAAGCAGGGTCTTGAAGGACCCTCAGAGATCTTTACAGGGACCTGAAGGATCCTAAAGAATCTTTGCAGGGACATGAAGGATTCTCAAGTATCTTTGCAGGGACCTGAAGGATCCTAAAGGATCTTTGCAGGAACCTGAAGGATCCTCAAGGATCTTTGTAAGGACCCTCAAGGATCCTTACAGGGACCTTGAGGATCCTTGAGGATCCTTAAGGATCCACAAGGATCTTTGCAGGGACCTGAAGGATCCTCAAGGATCTTTGCAGGGACCTGAAGGATCCTTGCAGGGACTTGGCAAGGTCTTGGAAGATCTTAGAAAGATCCTACAAGATCTTAGAGGAAATGGATAAAGATCTTACAAGATCCTCATCAGGATCCACAAAGATCCTAATGAAGATCTTTAAAGATCTTTGAAGATCTTGTAAGGTTTTTTCACCAGGGCAGGCAGGCAAAATCATTTACGGAATCTTCTTTTTCCAAGCCACAGACGGATTCTGTTGTATCTCTACATGCAGGTGGTAGTGTATTATCTTGGTTGAAGTGTGTTTGGTCCTGGCTAATTTCAGTTACAGGTACCAGCATTTCAGCATCATATGGATCTGTGCAGTTTACAGTTTTTTTTCCAGTGGTGCAAAGTCCTTTTTGGTACAGGTAGAATGGGGTCATCCACATACCTCTTATATTTTCTCACAATGGGCCCTACAAAAATACAAGAATTGGTAAAAACATACTTATTGCTTGTCCACTTAGACATCGGGCTATATTTTGGTTTAATAAGAGGTTGGTTTGATTGTAAGAATATATCGAGGCCGGGCCAGCCGGCTATGAGTAATGTTTACTTCATGGAAGCTATAATTGGATTTGAAAACTTGGACCCATGACTTACTTTTTAGGGCTATCAGTATGTTTACACGGCGTTTACATTTCCCGGTGTGCATTTATCGAAGTCACTCACGTCACGGCGCGAGCAAACATTTGCTAACACAATTACATTATATTGTCACTAAATTGATAGAAAAAATTTGAAATAAAGTTAAGCTTGCTTCAAGTTAAGATGTGATTTCCCCCTAAATCAGGTTTCGACAAAACACTGACCCCCGCTCCACTGACCCCCTACTGACCCCCTACTGACCCCCTACTGACCCCCTTACTGACCCCCCTACTGACCCCATATAAAATCAATGGGAAGATAAAAATTAAAAAAGCCCAGAACTATCAATGGGGCCCGATTCAAGTTCATCAATAAATTTTGCTTACCTGAAACGACCTGAAACGTCCAAGATGGCGGACGCGTTGCAGATTGCCGACTATTGTTCTCCTTTTACTGTTTAGTGGAGGTTTTGTTGACGGAAAATCGAGCACAGCATAAGATTGAATATCATCAAATATTGTTTTCGTACAAATTGGGAAATGAAGCAAAGGGAAACGGAGACAAATGAACAGGCTCGCGAAAGGATCGCGATGGGCCATGAACATGCAATTTGAACACACGCGTAAACCTCAACCGGAAGACGAATTCCATAAGTTAGTTCCAGGCTTCTCGCCTAGTTCTCGCATTTTTATAAGAACTGTAGCAGCTGTGGTGTTAACCTTTTGGCCAAGCCAGGTGGATTACTTTCTCCTTGGTGCATAAAGTCGTCAGAAACTCAAAGACCACGGATTGTCAAGTTACCTCAATCTAATCTTACCGTCCATGACTAAAGCCCTGTGCAAAGTAATTTGTGCATGCGGAAGGCGCGGGACCTGGGACTACAAGCTTGCCATAATAAACTTCCGGTTAATGTAATCCTGTGCGGGCATATACTTCATGCTAGTTCACATACAGTCACCCACAGACTATCGCTGCTATAAACCCCTGCAATCCCATGTAGTACTCCTGTATACCCCTGCTATGTACACCCATGTATACCCCTGTATTGCTTTGTACACCCATGTATACTCCTGTATACCCCTGTATTACTATGTACATGCATGTATACTCCTAGCTGTAAACCCCTGTATTGTTTTGTACTCCCATGTATACTCCTGTAAACCCCTGTATTGCTATGTACACCCATGTATACTCCTGTATACCCCTGTATTACTATGTACACCCATGTATACTCCTGTATACCCCTGTATTGCTATGTACACCCCCATGTATATTCCTTTATAGCACTGTATTCTTATATACACCCATGTATACTCCTGTTCACCCCTGTATTGCCATGTACACCCATGTTTATTACTGTAAAACCCTGTACTCTTATGTACACCCATGTATACTCTGTACACCCCTGTATTGCAATGTACACCCATGTATACTCCTGTATACCCCCGTAATGCTTTGTACACCCATGTATACTCCTGTAAACCCCTGTATTGCTATGCACTCCCATGTATACTCCTGTAAACCACTGTATTGCTATGTACACCCATGTATACTCCTGTATAACCCTGTATTGCTTTGTACACCCATGTATACTCCTGTATACCCCTGTATTGCTATGTACACCCATGTATACTCCAGTAAACCCCTGTATTCTTATGAACACCCATGTATACTCCTGTTCACCCCTGTATTGCTATGTACACCAATGTATATTCGTGTATACCCCTGTATTGCTATGTACACCCATGTATATTCCTGTATACCCCTGTATTCCTTTGTACACCCATGTATACTCCTGCATGTATACCCCTGTATTGCTATGTTTACTCCTGTATACCCCTGTATTGCTTTGTACACCCATGTATACTCCTGTATACCCCTGTAGTGCTATGTACACCCACGTATACTCCTGTATACCCCTGTATTGCCATGTACACCCATGTATACCCCTGTATACCCCTGTATTGCTATGTACACCCATGTATACTCCTTTTCACCCCTGTATTGCTATGTGCATCCATCTATATTCGTGTATACCCCTATATTGCTATGTACACCCATGTATATTCCTGTATACCCCTGTATTGCTTTGTACACCCATGTATACTCCTGTATACCCCTGTATTGCTTTGTACACCCATGTATACTCCTGTAAACCCCTGTATTGCTATGTACACCCACGTATACTCCTGTATACCCCTGTATTGCTCTGTACACCCATGTCTACTCCTGTTCACCCCTGTATTGCTATGTACGCCAATGTATATTCGTGTATACCCCAGTATTGCTATGTACACCCATGTATATTCCTGTATACCCTTGTATTGCTTTGTACACCAATGTATACTGCTGTATACCCCTGTATTGCTTTGTACACCCATGTATACTCCTGTAAACCCCTGTATTGCTATGTACATCCACGTATACTCCTGTATACCCCTGTATTCTTATGTAAACCCATGTATATTCCTGTTCACCCCTGTATTGCTCTGTACACCCATGTACTTACTCCTGTATACCCCTGTATTCGTATGTACGACCCCATGGATGATGTCCTGTTCACCCCTGTATTCGTATGTATATAGCCCATGTCATACTTCCTGTATTACCCCTACATATTGCAATACTGGGGTACACCCCAGGTCTACATCCTGGTGTCACCTAGCAATGCTAGGTGACACCAGGATGTAGACATGGGTGTACAGAGCAATATAGGGGTATACAGGAGTATACATGGGTATACATACGAATACAGGGGTGAACAGGAATATACATGGGTGTACATACGAATACAGGGGTATACAGGAGTAGACATGGGTGTACAGAGCAATACAGGGGTGAACAGGAATATACATGGGTTTACATAAGAATACAGGGGTATACAGGAGTATACGTGGATGTACATAGCAATACAGGGGTTTACAGGAGTATACATGGGTGTACAAAGCAATACAGGGGTATACAGCAGTATACATTGGTGTACAAAGCAATACAAGGGTATACAGGAATATACATGGGTGTACATAGCAATACTGGGGTATACACGAATATACATTGGCGTACATAGCAATACAGGGGTGAACAGGAGTAGACATGGGTGTACAGAGCAATACAGGGGTATACAGGAGTATACGTGGGTGTACATAGCAATACAGGGGTTTACAGGAGTATACATGGGTGTACAAAGCAATACAGGGGTATACAGGAGTATACATGGGTGTACAAAGCAATACAGGGGTATACAGGAATATACATGGGTGTACATAGCAATATAGGGGTATACACGAATATAGATGGATGCACATAGCAATACAGGGGTGAAAAGGAGTATACATGGGTGTACATAGCAATACAGGGGTATACAGGGGTATACATGGGTGTACATGGCAATACAGGGGTATACAGGAGTATACGTGGGTGTACATAGCACTACAGGGGTATACAGGAGTATACATGGGTGTACAAAGCAATACAGGGGTATACAGGAGTAAACATAGCAATACAGGGGTATACATGCAGGAGTATACATGGGTGTACAAAGGAATACAGGGGTATACAGGAATATACATGGGTGTACATAGCAATACAGGGGTATACACGAATATACATTGGTGTACATAGCAATACAGGGGTGAACAGGAGTATACATGGGTGTTCATAAGAATACAGGGGTTTACTGGAGTATACATGGGTGTACATAGCAATACAGGGGTATACAGGAGTATACATGGGTGTACAAAGCAATACAGGGTTATACAGGAGTATACATGGGTGTACATAGCAATACAGTGGTTTACAGGAGTATACATGGGAGTGCATAGCAATACAGGGGTTTACAGGAGTATACATGGGTGTACAAAGCATTACGGGGGTATACAGGAGTATACATGGGTGTACATTGCAATACAGGGGTGTACAGAGTATACATGGGTGTACATAAGAGTACAGGGTTTTACAGTAATAAACATGGGTGTACATGGCAATACAGGGGTGAACAGGAGTATACATGGGTGTATATAAGAATACAGTGCTATAAAGGAATATACATGGGGGTGTACATAGCAATACAGGGGTATACAGGAGTATACATGGGTGTACATAGTAATACAGGGGTATACAGGAGTATACATGGGTGTACATAGCAATACAGGGGTTTACAGGAGTATACATGGGAGTACAAAACAATACAGGGGTTTACAGCTAGGAGTATACATGCATGTACATAGTAATACAGGGGTATACAGGAGTATACATGGGTGTACAAAGCAATACAGGGGTATACATGGGTGTACATAGCAGGGGTATACAGGAGTACTACATGGGATTGCAGGGGTTTATAGCAGCGATAGTCTGTGGGTGACTGTATGTGAACTAGCATGAAGTATATGCCCGCACAGGATTACATTAACCGGAAGTTTATTATGGCAAGCTTGTAGTCCCAGGTCCCGCGCCTTCCGCATGCACAAATTACTTTGCACAGGGCTTTAGTCATGGACGGTAAGATTAGATTGAGGTAACTTGACAATCCGTGGTCTTTGAGTTTCTGACGACTTTATGCACCAAGGAGAAAGTAATCCACCTGGCTTGGCCAAAAGGTTAACACCACAGCTGCTACAGTTCTTATAAAAATGCGAGAACTAGGCGAGAAGCCTGGAACTAACTTATGGAATTCGTCTTCCGGTTGAGGTTTAGCGTGTGTTCAAATTGCATGTTCATGGCCCATCGCGATCCTTTCGCGAGCCTGTTCATTTGTCTCCGTTTCCCTTTGCTTCATTTCCCAATTTGTACGAAAACAATATTTGATGATATTCAATCTTATGCTGTGCTCGATTTTCCGTCAACAAAACCTCCACTAAACAGTAAAAGGAGAACAATAGTCGGCAATCTGCAACGCGTCCGCCATCTTGGACGTTTCAGGTCGTTTCAGGTAAGCAAAATTTATTGATGAACTTGAATCGGGCCCCATTGATAGTTCTGGGCTTTTTTAATTTTTATCTTCCCATTGATTTTATATGGGGTCAGTAGGGGGGTCAGTAAGGGGGTCAGTAGGGGGGCAGTAGGGGGTCAGTAGGGGGTCAGTGGAGCGGGGGTCAGTGTTTTGTCGAAACCTGATTTAGGGGGAAATCACATCTTAACTTGAAGCAAGCTTAACTTTATTTCAAATTTTTTCTATCAATTTAGTGACAATATAATGTAATTGTGTTAGCAAATGTTTGCTCGCGCCGTGACGTGAGTGACTTCGATAAATGCACACCGGGAAATGTAAACGCCGTGTAAACATACTGATAGCCCTAAAAAGTAAGTCATGGGTCCAAGTTTTCAAATCCAATTATAGCTTCCATGAAGTAAACATTACTCATAGCCGGCTGGCCCGGCCTCGATATATTCTTACAATCAAACCAACCTCTTATTAAACCAAAATATAGCCCGATGTCTAAGTGGACAAGCAATAAGTATGTTTTTACCAATTCTTGTATTTTGTAGGGCCCATTGTGAGAAAATATAAGAGGTATGTGGATGACCCCATTCTACCTGTACCAAAAAGGACTTTGCACCACTGGAAAAAAAACTGTAAACTGCACAGATCCATATGATGCTGAAATGCTGGTACCTGTAACTGAAATTAGCCAGGACCAAACACACTTCAACCAAGATAATACACTACCACCTGCATGTAGAGATACAACAGAATCCGTCTGTGGCTTGGAAAAAGAAGATTCCGTAAATGATTTTGCCTGCCTGCCCTGGTGAAAAACCTTACAAGATCTTCAAAGATCTTTAAAGATCTTCATTAGGATCTTTGTGGATCCTGATGAGGATCTTGTAAGATCTTTATCCATTTCCTCTAAGATCTTGTAGGATCTTTCTAAGATCTTCCAAGACCTTGCCAAGTCCCTGCAAGGATCCTTCAGGTCCCTGCAAAGATCCTTGAGGATCCTTCAGGTCCCTGCAAAGATCCTTGTGGATCCTTAAGGATCCTCAAGGATCCTCAAGGTCCCTGTAAGGATCCTTGAGGGTCCTTACAAAGATCCTTGAGGATCCTTCAGGTTCCTGCAAAGATCCTTTAGGATCCTTCAGGTCCCTGCAAAGATACTTGAGAATCCTTCATGTCCCTGCAAAGATTCTTTAGGATCCTTCAGGTCCCTGTAAAGATCTCTGAGGGTCCTTCAAGACCCTGCTTGGAAGTCTCTACAAAGATCCTCGAGGGTCTACAAGGATCCTTTAGGCTCCTGCAAGGATCCCTCAGGTCCCTACAAGGATTGGTCAGGTTTCTACAAAGACCCTTTAGGTTCCTACAAAGATGGTTCATATCCCTGCAACAATCTTTTAGGTTCCTGCAGCAATAGATTCCTGCAAGGATTCTTCAGGTCCCAGCAAAGATCCCCAAGGTTCTTATTCAGTTTCATAATGAATTTATGATTATTGGATCTTTTTATTGCATATTGTCAGTGAGTGAAGGACCTATTGCTTGGAGATATTTTTTCGCAAAATAAATAAGCAACACAATAACCCAAAATGACAAACTATCACCAAAACTGAATGCAGTGGACATCTTGAGAGAGAGAATCTGAGGTGAATTATTTTTCTATAATTGAGGATAGTACAATCAAATTCTTGTAAACAGTGTTTCTAAATTGCAAAGAGTGTATACATGTATATTATCATCACTTTGTTGGGCATTGTGGCACATTTTGCTGGCTAAAATGTATTTTAGCCCGCCGAAATAAACCAATGAAAAGTGACAATCAAACAGTCGTAGGGCTTAAAATAGCTTTAAAATGGGCATAAAACAGGGTTAAAATAGCCTTACAATAACCTTTTAACAGGGTTAAAAATAGCTATTAAATAGGGCATATGAGAGCCACATTTAGCCATTCAACAATGAGATTTATGAAATCGCAAATGTGCCATGTGAAATACATATAAAGCCAGGTCAAAGGCCCAGAATTATAAAAAACAGTGACATTAAATCAAGAAGCAAATGGCAATTTAAACAACATAAGCACCATAATACAATGACTCGCCAACATTAACCTTCCATGCATATTTACACTTGATGAAAATCACAAGGTTTTTTGCCCAATATCCAAGGGAAGAGCCCACACTAGATTAAAGACCAGCTGGAACACCTTGTTTCTGTCCATGATTTATTTTATTTGCTAAAATCGAAGGGTTTCTTTGTGTCATACAGATTTAAGCTGATAATGACATCTTTGTTCAAAGTTTCGCACGAAAGTCAAGACTAATACACTGCATTTCTCTATGCAGTCCAACAGATTTATATATAATTGAAATATATACTGAAAGTGTCATCGCTCATGTTTGTGAATTATTTTTCACTTAGCTTCTTAACCATGTAGTTCCATGTACTTCAAGCGGCTTCAATAACTAGAAAAGATAGGCACACAACATGCGATTAAAGTCATATCGATCATAAGTTTGTGTTCTGTTTCGGTATCCGGTTTGAGCGCCCCCAAGTTCTAGCGCCCCAGGTCTGAGCGCCCCACATCTTGGTTCCAGCGCCCCTTGCTGCTAGTTTATGCGCCCCACTAAATGAATTCAGTAAATCTTTTTTGTAAGTAAACGTTTAACTAAACATATGAGTAAATGAATTCAATAAATCTTTTTTGTAAGTAAACGTTTATGTGTTTGTGTAAATCATATTTTTCGCTCGACCTTTATACGGCGTCCACATCATTGTAAGCGACGAAACTATACATCGGCGTGGGTCGCGAAAGGGAACATGTAGCTAACACAAAAGCGAAAGAAGTTTGTAGTCAACAATTAAATTGAGTTAGATCTCGATAAATACCCAACGAAACTCAACCTTAAAACCTTAAATTAGAGAGAAAAAGTCTATTTATGTTTCTGTGATGCGAATCGAGTAGCGCGAATGAAAATTGCGAAGTAATGTTTCCTTGAGCTAACGGCGTCGGTAGCTAACACAAAAGCGAAAGAAGTTTTGTAGTCAACAAATAAATCGAGTTCGATCTCGATAAATACCCAACGAAACACAACAAAACTTATACCAAATTAAACCTTAAATTAGAGAGAAAAAGTTTATTTATGTTTCTGTGATGCGAATTGAGTAGCGCGAATGAAAATTGCGAAGTAATGTTTCCTTGAGCTAACGGCGTCGGTAGCTAACACAAAAGCGAAAGAAGTTTTGTAGTCAACAAATAAATCGAGTTCGATCTCGATAAATACCCAACGAAACACAACAAAACTTATACCAAATTAACCTTAAATTAGAGAGAAAAAGTTTATTTATGTTTCTGTGATGCGAATTGAGTAGCGCGAATGAAAATTGCTCCTGAACATGGTTTCCGTGAAAAAGGTCGTCATGGACTTCGAGCGTGCGCTGTGGACGGCAGTGAAAACCAGGCTTCCGCATGTTGAAGTGATGGGGTGTGTTTTCCACTGGACACAGGCAGTATGGCGTAAGGTAAGCAACGAAGATCCCTGCTGAGACAAACCAGTCAGCAAACTAGAAAAGGGACAAAGAGGAGGATTAATGTAATAAATAACAAGTCACTAACTAAGACAACATCTGCCTTATAGGTTCAAGCGCTAGGTTTGGCGAGCGCATACGTCGGCGACAAGGGGACCTACAGCTACATCAGGCGATTGATGGCCCTGCCCTTCATCCCTCACCAGAAGATTCCCCGCGTTTTCCAGCGACTGCGTGTGGAAGCAACCACGGAGCCCCTGAAAGAACTCGTCGAATACATCCAGGCCAACTGGGTCTACAGTACCACGTTCCGCCCAGAGAACTGGAGCGTATATGGCCAGCCCGTAAGAACCAACAACGATGTGGAAGGTGGCATAACGCCCTGAATCGCCGTGCGAGTGGCAGATCTGATATTCCCTTCTATCAGTTGATCGAGCTCTTGCGTATGGAGGCTCAGCTAGTAGAACTACAAATGCAGCTTGTGGCCGACCAGAAACTGAGCAGAATCCAGCGAAAGAAGTACCGAAACCATCAGAAGAAAATCTTCCATTTATGGGGTCAGTACTCCGACGGAGAGAAGTCAGTCGACCAGCTGCTGAAGGCCATCTCCTTCATTAACGGCCCTATAGTGCGCCAGTGCTAAGTACAATCATACATTGCTACCCTGCGAGCAGAGTACTTTTTTTTAGTCTTTTTTAATAGTGACAATGCGATATGTAAAATAAAACGCAAAAAACAGAAAAAACAAAAACAAAAACGATTCA
>JAHPZR010055257.1:0-5000 GCA_019787425.1 Platygyra sinensis | reverse complement strand
CGATCATTGTAAGATCCTCATAAATCCTTGCAAAGATCTTTTCATAATCTTACACACATTAACAAAGATATCCTAGCAAGATCTTCGAAGAATCTTGAAAGGATCTTCAAGGATCCATACAAAGATCTTTACTAGATCTTACTAAAGATCTTTGTAAGATCCTCATGAAATCATTGTAGATCTTTGAGGATCCTTGCAAGGATCTTTTCGAGATCTTACATACAACAACAAGAAGATCCTAGCAAGATCTTTGAGCAATCTTAAAAGAATCTTCAAGGATCCATACAAAGATCTTTACTAGATCTTCCTAAAGATCTTTGTAAGATCCTCATTTAATATTTGTAGATCTTTGAGGATCCTTGTAAAGATCTGTTCAAGATCTTGCGAGGAGTAGAAAATAAGATTCTATTAAGATCTTTGGTAAATCCTTGTGGATCTTAAAGGATCCTTCTGAAGATCTTTGCAGGATCTTAAAACTGCAAAATCTTTGAAAGTTGTCAAGATCTTTGAGGATCTCTGCAGGATCCTTTAAAGAACCTTGAAAGAACCTAGTTTTTGAAGATCTTTGAAGATCCTTGAGGATCTTTAAAGATCTTAAAGATCCTGTGAGGTTTTTCACCAGGGTGTGCAGCACCAGCCATTTCTATTAGAGGATGATAATGATGCCTCTTGATACTACATGTAATACCTGTAATACATGTCAGATTCTTCAGATTCCTTAGAAGCTTCAGGCACATATATCACTGGAAGTGAATTTAGTGAAAGTGATCTTTCTGACAATGACTCGAACTCTTGCACCAGTGACGAAGAGATTGAAAAAAGTGAAGATCCACCCACTGCTTCTAGGCCAAATTTCACATCCAAAGAGTTGGCATCAATGGCCATTATTTCATTTGCCACAAGATACTTGCTAAGCAATGAAGCAGCTTCAAGTTTTGTTGAGTTAATGAAACATCTTTCACCAGAGAACAAAATTCTTCAGGACTTGAGCTATAATAAAATACAGGAAATGTGTGGCAGCTGCAACTTAAAGGTGCATGACTACTGTGAAAATTGTTATGGACTCTTTCCTGATGATAAGGATGTATACAGTTGCCAGACAGTTAACTGCACAGGGTAAGTAATAATTTTCAACAACAGATTTTTTATTGCCAAGAAAATATTAGACTTAGGTCTATCAGTTACTTTCGCAACCAAAAAAAATTATTACTGTAATAACAATTTAAACTATATATTAAACACTGCTATTATTTTGCAGTCTTCGTTACAAGGGAAGCAGATCAAATCAATACCGACAACAGCCAAAACTTTGTTTTGTGTCTGTGGATGTGTGCAGCCAACTACAGGACCTCCTTCAAAGTAAGTTTTTAATTATTACTAATGAATTAACTTTTTTCATGTTATTACATCCTAATTGTTAATGCTGACTCGCATTAGATTTTGTACAGCGGTATTTTGTGCTATAGTTACCAGTTTTCCACTCGGATAAGTGTCACATGTTTTTTGAAGCTTGAATCTGTTTCACTGTTCGAGACAAGATTGTACCTCGGCGGATCTATGCAAATTTCACAGCTTTAAATTTGTTGTAATCTAAGGATCTTATTGTCAATGGTCTTTACTCGTCCTATACACGGAAAAGTTCAACGGAAATGGAGGGAGTTGTAAACAAAGAGTCTTACGGAGTGATTTAAGGTACAAACAGTTTTGTTTAGCCAAGTGTTTCATCTTCAGAACAGTATTTACTATCGATGGTTACACTAATATTAGAGGTAAAGTCTGAATACGATCCAAGTGGCCCATCAGGCCAAATTAAAGCTTATCCCTGTTTCTGTTGTATGAAGTGACTAGGAGTATTCCTACTCCCTCTGGATGGGATATGGTAGCTATAGTCCATTGTGAGTTACCCCTAGCAGTAAATTCGCCAGTACCCATTTATACACCTTGGTGGAGAGAGGCATGCGAGAGTTGAGTGTCAATGCCCTGAAGGGCCATGCAGGCTTGAAGTCCAGGCCTTGAACCTGGACTGCTCATGCCGAAGTCCAGCACACCAACCATTAGGCCACTGTGCCTTCCTAATAATTCTTCATGTCTTTTTGGAATTGAAGAGTATCAGTAATTTCTTTTGCTGAAATTTGAAGTAAGAAATATTTTGACTTCAATAATGTTAAATAATTGATAGGTTTAGCTGGGCCCAAAACCAGAGTTTTGGAGTTGTATTATTTTTGCGTTCTAAATTCATGAGGAGATGCTGATTTTATTCTATTAACATACTACAACTTTGCTTACAATAGGTAAAAATGAAATGTCCAGATTGATTTTTAAGCACACCAAAAACCTGAATTCAAGCACATTTTTTTAGTGCAAGTTAGCTCTAGGCCAAACCTGAAAACAATAATTTGTAATTTACAAACAGCATGCTGAGGACGTGTGGGAAGCGCGGTGGCCTCATGGTTAGTGCACTCGACTCCGGATCGAGTGGTCCGGGTTCAAGCCCTGGCAGGGACATTGTGTTGTGTTCTTGGGCAAGACACTTTTAATTACTCTCATGGTGCCTCTCTCCACCCAGGTGTATAAATGGGTACCAGCGAATTTAATGCTGGGGGTATAGCCCTGCGATGGACTAGCATCCCATCCAGGGGGGAGTAGAAATACTCCTAGTCGCTTCATGCTACAGAAACCGAGATAAGCTCCGACCTGGTGGGTCATATTGGCCTGTATGCAGGCTTAACCCTTGCTGAGGACTTGGGCTGGTGATGCAATTGAAAAGCATTTACAATTGACCATAAGGTATCAAAGATCTTTGTTGTGCTAGGTCAGTCTTTCTGGAGTATGGCCACTATATTGTGCTATGTCATATGTACATTGTGCCTGCAATCCATGCCACTTTAAGATATATTGACCATGAAAAAGGAAGGCATGGTTTCCAATGGGAATTCAGGGCTACCCAAACACTGGATATTATGGAACAAGTCTTGGCTGTTCCAATATTTAATGTATCCAGTGTAGTTTCAATACACTGAAAGTGGTGTATCATTGAATTAGACAAACATTTCTCACAGGCCTTCATTGAAACAATAATCCTTTATCATTATGTAGAATATTAATGTTCAGTTTATTTTTTAATTAATCGCATTTGGAACAACAACAACAACAACAACATTATTAAACCAAATAATAATAGTTAATGGATGGCCTACCCCGCAAATAGCTAAGCTAATAGAGGCAGGGCAAGCCAAATACAAGAACACGCCTATTAAAAGACAAACTTACACAACAGCAGTTAGTTTAACAAATTAAAGGTACAGATTACAAAAAGACTTATTATTGACAAATATCTATTAGCTAATAATTAAAGACTGCAAAACTACTCGGAGCTATATTTTTCATACTAAGTAGAAAAACACAATTTACGAAGAAGTTCAACTTGGTTATTTACAAAAAAAAGAAAAAAAGTATTATTAGTCAACTTCTCCTCTTAATCATCACAGTGATCTGAATATAGTCATCTTCGTTTTGCAAAATATGTAATAGCGACGTTCGAAGCACCTTTTTAAATGTGTTTTTTTGGCAGAACCCTCATATGGCATGGTATCTCATTCCATAGTCTTACCCCAAGTCGAGAGAAAGAACGCCTTTGCATTTCCAGTCTAGAATTTTGAACATAAGGTTCCCAGAGGTGGATGATAGTGTAATATTGTACGAATGAACGCTAGATGTTCCCTTAAATAAATGCAACATGTTGTTTGGTGCATTATTACTATTGATATCGTACATTAAACTCCGTCTGGCTACACATTCATGATATAGAAATGTTATAGGAAGAACGTTAGCTTCAAGGAATAAAGGAATTGCATGATCACGAACATAGATCTGCGAAAAACAACAGACGAAGTGCCCTTTTCTGGAGAACTAGAATTTTATTAAGATACATCTTACCTGCCTGACCCCAGGCTGGAAGACCGAATGTTAAATAGGGCTGGATTAGTGATTTGTAAACTGATGTGTTATAATGTTAATCCTATGTTTTGCTTGAAAACTGTCATTTGAAACATCTCCATAAATCTTCTGCATAATTTAAGTACATGACTTGCACAATTAAACTTGTATGTGTATTTCTTGACCAAATGGAATTCAAATGGCAAGGATAAATGACATATGTTGAATTATGCAATTTATAGGAGATGGCATGTGGGACTCTGTGCAGGATTGAATTAAATGCAGGTACAACAATACGCATGATGTCTTAACAGACATCATTGATGGAAGTACTATACTTGGAGTACTGTGGAAAGGGAAACTTCTTGGAAAAAGACTCAAACCTAAGCATGCTGTTCAACACAGATGGAGCACCATTGTTTCAGTCTTCAGGGATTTCACTGTGGCCAAGTGTTGTCTTGCAATTACATGAAACTAGCACCACAACAGAAAGGTTGGCTCTAAAATAAAGTAACATGGACTCTTAGTGAAAAGATGTACATCTAATCACAAAGAGAGCATGTTACTAAATATTAGAGCCAACCTTTCTGTTGTGTGGCTAGTTTCAAGTAATTGCAAGACAACACTTGGCCACAGTGAAATCCCTGAAGACTGAAACCAATGGGCTCCATCTGTGTGTGAACAGCATGCTTAGGTTTGAGTCGTCTGTTTCCGCACGCATAGTCCCTTCCACGAGTACCTCCCAGCTTACTCCAAGGATAGTTACTTCCGATATGATCAATGATGTCTGGTAAGACATCCATGCGGTATTGTTCTGTACCTGCATTTAATTCAATTTCCTGCACAGAGTCCCACATGCCATCTGCCCATAAATATGCATTAATTCAAACATATGTCATTTATCCTTGCCTACTTCTGAATTCCATTGGTCAAGAAATGACACATACAAGTTTAATTGTGCAAGTCATGTACTTAAATTATGCAGAAGATTTAGGGAGAATGTTTCAAATGACAGTTTTCAAGGCAAAACATAGGAATTAACAATTATAACACATCAGTTTACA
>JAHPZR010055256.1:0-26427 GCA_019787425.1 Platygyra sinensis | reverse complement strand
TTAATTACTTTTAAAGACTTTTGTAAAATTAAAAAAAATTCTACACATTAGTGATTTATTTGATTTGAATTAGAATTATTTCTAATGAAGTTAAGAATATTATTTTTATCTCTTTTTATTACTATTAGCTCTTTACATTACTCAACACTTGCTCACGAGCAGAAGAAGGTGGGGATTATTTTACACTTCATATGCAGGAAATATTATTTGAGTTAGGTTGTTTAGACAAAGTAACTGGAGTTAATGATTATCACTCTATTGAAGCAATCAAAGCTTTCCAAAAAAAAGCTGAGATTAAAGTTGATGGTCTAATCGGCAAAGAAACCTTTGAGAAGATCATGTTGAGAGAAGTAACATGTGAAGATACGGATTTATCTTTTACAGACTCCCTAGAAATTTCAACTTCAACAAAAATAAACACTGACAATGATTCAACAAATACATCTTCAATTGAAGATGAAATTATTGAAATTTTAGAAAAAAAATATATAGTTGTAGGAGGAAACTGTTCATACTCAGTCGTTGAGGTTTCAGAAAATGATTCAGGCTATTTATCGGGGATGACTTTATCAAAAGCTTAATCACAAGAGATGAATACAATACATGGCGTTGCATTACAACTATTGAATCGTCAAGCTCTAATTCAGTTCAAAGCCGATTAGCAAGTATTAGTGCTACAAGTTATGCCTTATCTTTTGGAAGCGGAAGTGATAATGATGCTCAAAATGTCGTTGTTGATTCAGTTGGAAACGCATATATAACTGGTGCTTTTAGAGGAACTACCGATTTTGGTGGAACTACTATTACATCTGGTGGTCACCGAGATATTTATGTTGCAAAACTTGATCCTACAGGTGCTTTTGAATGGGTGAAAACTTATGGTAGTACTTCAAATTTAGCTGATAGAGCGTTTGATATAGATATTGACTCATCATCAAATGTATATATTACAGGTTATTTTCAAGGAACTGTAAATTTTGGTAGTGGCAACATAACGGCTGCAGGTGGGTCTGATATTTTTGTATTAAAACTTGACTCTTCAGGTACATTTCAATGGGTGTATCAGCTGGTGGAACTGGCAATGACAACGGAAAAGGAATAGCTGTAGACACAGATGGAAATATTTTACTCACTGGGATATATTCCAATACTGTAAATTTTGGTAGTGGCAATATTACATCAGAAGGTAATTTTGATTTTTATGTCTTAAAACTTAACTCTTCAGGTACGTTGCAATGGTTATATGCAACTGGTGGTGATTATGGTAATGACGAAGCGCTTTCAATTGACACTGACTCAAACAACAACAGTTATATTACTGGGTACGTCAAAAGCACTGTTAATTTTGGTGTAAATGTAAATGCATATAATAATAATGACACACTCGAGGATATTTTTGTTTTAAAACTTAACTCAGAAGGTACCCCCCAATGGGTCAATAGATATGGTAGTTGTTCTAATGAAATTGGATATGATATTGCTGTTGATTCATCTGGGAACTCATATACAACAGGGCAAATTTATCAATGTGGAAGTTATGATTTTGGTGGAATAACTGTTACTCCTAGTAGTAACGGATTAGACGCTTTTGTTTTAAAACTAAATTCTTCAGGTGAATCTCAATGGGTATACAATGTCGGTAGTACTGGAACTGACCGAGGATATGGTATTGCTGTTGATTCATCTGGGAACTCATATACAGCAGGTGGATTTTTTGGCACAGCAGATTTCGGTGGAGGAAATGTTTCGTCAACTAGTACGGATTTGTATGTATTAAAACTTAACTCATCAGGTACATTTGAATGGGTATATACACCTGGTACAGCAGCAACTACAAATGCAGATAATGGATACGGTGTTGCTGTTGATTCCTCTGGTACTGTTTATACCGCTGGAACTTTTGTAGAAGATATTGAGCTTGCTAGTGGGGTTACTTTCGCAACAGGTGCGAATAATACAAGTAGAGCCTTAGTGTTTAAACTCAACTCTTCTGGACAATATAGCGACTAGTCTTTGTTTATTACAAAGTTTACGTAGGGAGTATTTAAGCCCAATATTTTTTGCTCCTCATAATCAAATTTTTCAGCAAATCCAGCAATGTAATAATGTTCATTTAAATTCTTGTTACCCTCTGTAAAGGTATTCAATGCATTATCTCTTCTCTTCCAATATGATTTTTTAAAATCAGGATTACCACCATATGAAAGAGGGTTATATGTGATATTTGAATTTTCTTTGGAACCAAATCATCGCAAACACCTTTATATTCATCACCAATATGAACTTCATATCCACCTAATTCATATTTGTATGCTTTTATGACGCAGAATTTATGGTATTTGTATTCGGTCGAATTCCAAATTGACTCAACGTGAGAAGCATCTATAAATTCGAACTTTTTATTCTCTTTAAATACAATGTTTAATAAATAAAGAGCATCAAAGTAGCTAATATACAATTTTTGGCTATCACTGGATGTGTAGTAATTATCTTCCATAACATATAGATTAATATTGTTAAGTCGTAACTAGTTTAAGAAGTAAGCTCAAATATGCGTATATAATTTGGATATGAATAGACAGATAAAAAACATTATTACAATTGCAGCATTCCTCATCTGCATCGGCTTAATAAATAATGCAGGTCAAAATATTGATATTGAGATAAGAGGGATGAATGCATTTACATTTATTTGATTATTGCTGTATTGATACAGATTATTTTTTTTATACCTTCTTTTATTTTAAAAACAGAAAAATATTATGACTTAGTTGGAAGTTTGACATATGTTGCAACGGTATCTCTTGCATATTTTGCTGTCGCAAAATAAAACAATAATAGATTCAATAATCTATTTTTACGTCATTGTCTGGGCTTCAAGACTTGGGATATATTTATTTAGACGAGTCAGAAATGACGGGAAAGATGTAAGGTTTGAAAAAGCCAAAAAACATTTTTTTTGGTTCCTTCAATACTGGATTGGACAAGCGCTGTGGGTCGCACTAACCGCATGTGCAGCAATTATTGCAATCTTATCACCTGAAGATGATACCTTACCTGTTCTAGCAATGGTTGGTATGGCATTGTGGCTTTCTGGATTCACCATTGAATCTATTGCTGATTATCAAAAAAGGGCATTTAGAAAAGAAAATAATCCTAGCGAAGCCTTTATTCATACAGGCCTATGGGCAAGATCAAGACATCCTAATTATTTTGGCGAGATAACACTATGGACTGGTATTGCTGTTATAGCTTTAAATACCTTAACTGGCATTGAGTACATAACTCTTATTTCACCAGTATTTGTATATATATTGTTAACACGTATGAGTGGCGTTAACATGCTAGAGCGAATAGCAGATGAGAGATACGGTCATTTAGAAGAATATAAAAAATACAAAGAAAATACTCCTGTATTATTTCTTAAATTGACGAAAATAATTAACAACCCTATAAATATCGCAATTAATTGATAGTAGGGTAGCGTATCGAACCGTAAAAAAAAATTATATCCTATACCGAGTATTCCAACAGCAATCGCAATTTTTTGCCAGTTTTCATTTAAAAGTTATCTAGTCTTTCCAACAAAGCTTCTTTTTCTCCAGGTAACATATCTACAGTATGGTTACTGTTTGGATAATCTCCTGACTCCACATCGTCTTTGAAGCCTTTAATCGCGTTAGATCTTTCATTATTCAACTCTATTTTAATTTTATTTCCATCTCCCCACGACTTTGCGTGTCTTGGCATTTTTATCCCAGAAGTCTCGCCACAAATATCTTCAAAGAACAAAAACATAACATCTCCACCAGAGCCTGAACCAAGTGAATTAATTACTAATGATGTATGTTTCTTAATTTCTATTAAGGCATCTTCAGCTACACACTCTACTTCAGCACCAAAAGCACCTGCATCCTCGAGTCTTTTCATATCTTTTAGTATTGTTATCGCTTCATCTGCAGTTTTACCAACAGTTCTTATTCCACCATACTTAGTTGCCATTGATGGAACCATTCCAACATGGCCTTGTACTTGCATGCCTTCTTTAGCTAACATTTCTACAACATCAAACTTCTTGGTGTTAATACTGAATCAGCTCCAGCCATCATTACATCAAATGCCCCTCTTAGTATTTCTTCATTAGTAATAAACCTTCCAGCAAACAATGCAGCTGTTATGAAAGTATTTGGTGCACCTTTTCTAACATCTTCATACCAATCACTTCCAGTGATGATCATATCTATATTTTCTTTAGCGATAATTTCTGCTTCTTCTTGATTAGCTGCAGTTACTTGTGTCATTTTTTTATTGATATTTTTATTTTGAATGATGTCACCTACAGTTATATTTCTTTCAACTTGCTCGTGACCAAAAGTATAAATTCTTTTCATAGGTAGATTATATTAGTTCATCAGATAGAAAAACAACAAGATGATTGATATAGTAAATATTTATGTATGAATTTATCGCTGCAATTTTATCAAAACAATTAAATAAAATTAAATCTGCAAAGGATGAAAAAGAAAAAAAAGTACTATTTTTTCAAAGCTTGTTCTGGATTGTTTGTTCACTTATAGGTTTAGTTATTTATATTCCTCCTGGATTGAGTATTTTTGAAGTTTTAATTGCGGTAACTGTTTTTATTATTACCTTCTTTTCCGTAATTCGTGCACTGAAATATTTCAAAATTTTGTAGAGTATTACTATTTATAAGTAATTTCTAACAGTTATAGGAAATGAAAAAACAACTATATCGCCAAAAAAAAATTGTAAAAATTAAAAACAATAAACCAATAAATAACTTGTAATTATTTAATAAAAGATCATCCAACCAATTTCTATTTATCTTTTTTATAATTTTTTGTTGAGAGTCTGTGAAGAAAATAATTAGTACTGCTGCGATAATTAATATATAAATCATAAATTTTAAACGAGAAACCTAAAAATTTTAGGCTTCCGCCCATTAATAAAATTATATTTGTTGAATGTATTGACTTCAACTTGAAAAGTTTCAAGGTATAGATTTATGTTTACTTAACTTTTAAAGGGTCCCCATATTCCCAAGTAATACTGTCACCTTTGTCAAGAGTTGAAATATATTCCATGTCTGATTGATCAATTAAAAAAATTTAATTCAAAATTTTGTTTTATTCTCTCTATATTTATAGATTTTGGTAAAACAGCGTAATTATTCTGAACAGCCCATTTAAGCAAAAATTGTGCCTCAGTAACATCATATTTTTCTGCGAGAACTTTGAAAGGTGAATTTTCACTCAATCCTATTTCATACATTTCATTAGTTTTTTTTACTGTTTTCACCATCTTTATGGCGCCATGTTGATAGTGGCACAAGGCTGCTGTAAGCAATAATATCAATATTTTCATTTCTCAAAAACTTTACAAGTTCTGGTTTTTGGGACCATGGATGTAACTCTATTTGATTAGCATCTGGCATAGGTAAATCATTTTCTTTTAGCTCAGATAAATGATTAATGCCCCAGTTAGATACTCCAATGTGTTTTATTTTTCCTGCTTCTTTGAGGTCTACTAGAGCACGCCACTGTTCAATGCGTTTGCTTTTACCGTGAGGGGAGTGAATTAAGTAGAGGTCAATGTAGTCTAAACTTAACCTCATCAAACTTTTTTCAAAAGATTTAACTGTTCCTGTGTAGTCTTTAATCCTGTCGACTTTTACTAAACCTCCAGGCCATAGTTTTGTTGTAATAAAAATATCTTCTCTTTTTAAATCTGAATCATTCAAAAAGGTGTTTAAACCTTTTGCTACTCCGTCCTCATTTCTATATACAGCTGCTGTGTCAATATGTCTATAACCATGTTTTAGTGCATGTAATGTCGTAAACTCAGCTTCCTCAGAAGTCATATTATATGTTCCAAGACCAATAATTGGTACATAGTGGTTTGTGAAATTAGTCATCTATTAACACTAACATATTTATATGGCAGACAAAGAAGTTACTGAAGCAAGAAGGCAAGCTAGAAAAAAGAAACATATGCAAAAGCGCAAAGGAAGGCTTGACTTAAGAACTAATAGAACTGGGAAAAGAAAGTAGCTAGTTTCTTTGTTCTGCTCTTAGTAAATTTGCTTTCTTTTTAATTCCACCTTCGCCACTATAACCACCCAACTTACCATCAGATCTAATTACCCTATGGCATGGTATTTCTGGGACATAAGGATTTTTACCACAAGCATTTGCTACAGCTCTAGAACTATTGGGTCTTCCTATAGCAACAGCTATATCTTTGTAAGTTCTTGTTTCGCCATAAGGTATCTTTGAAATCTCTTTCCATACTTTTATTTGAAAGTCTGTACCTTTTAATTTCATATAATCATATTAAATATTATTTATGTAATTATGAAACGCTAAAATTATAAATGAAAGCCATATTAATTTTTCAAGCCTTTTGGTTATCCATAATCTTTTGTATCTTATGTGAAATCCAAAAAGGAGAAGGATTTTGTTTATGTTATTCATCAATTATTTTTAAAAAGTTACTTTCTGCAATTAATTCATTTCTTAAGGCTGCAATGTTGAAGTAATTATTAGTCTGTAGTGAATCTTTATAATCAATAGAGCCCTTTAAAAACGTGTAGCTAGTTAATTGACTAATGATTCCAAAAGCACCAAAATCATAGTGAGCAGAATCAGTTAAGTAATAACCTTCAGCCAGTTCTTTGTTTTTGTATATTCTCTATACACTTCAATTTCACTAATTGAATTATCATCTTCATATCCTTGATACCAATCTTGACTATAAATAAAATAACTATTTGTATTCAACTCAATAGTGTCAAGTTCCTCAACTATTGGTACAAAAAAATGGATCTTGTAAGATTAGTGTTGAACATTTATTTGTTTGACAGTATAAATATGCTGAACCACCACCAGTTGAATGTCCGATTATAGAAATATCCTCAAAATTAATTTGATAATTTAATTTTTCTACATGACTTAAAGTATCTTCAATATCTATAGACATTTCTTTCATTACATCAAAAACTTTCGTAGAGGCTTCTGTTGATCCGTAATTATAAATGGTTCCACTTGGAAGTTCAGTAAACATAGCAAGGCCTGTATGGTCTAAAGCTATAACAATATAACCTTGTGAAGCAATATTAATTAGCTGATCTGTTGCAAATATTTTCTCACCGGCCCAGCCATGTGTGTAAACAACAACAGGTAGTTGTCCTTTAATTGGTTCTAGATCAACACCAACATCAAGAAATGATAAATTTAAATGACTAAAAAGAAATGAAGGTAAGTTTATATCCCAAGTTCTATTTAAATAATTTATTACGGTTTCTCCCCAATTAGTTGAAGCATTTCTAAATAATTGATTTGGTTCGTTCTCATCATTACTTGGATAATAAATATCAACTAGTAATTCTCTATTACTGTTTTCACTTAAGTTACTAATTTCTGAAAATGCTAATGGTTGCGATCGTGATTCTATATTTATATAAATTTCTTCATAGCCTACCGAATACTTTTGGTTTTCAATTTTAAATTCAGGAATAGGTAAAGAAATAAATAATAGAGAATGAAATAATAAATGATATTCCAATAATTATTCCACTAGCAATCTTCAATAAATTACTAGAGAATGAAAATTTAAAAGTATATTTTACTGTATAGAGACATATCAAAAAATAAACGGGCATATATTGCCACTTGTAACCTATGGTTAATATTTGCGCAATAGCAGTTAAAACAGCTAGATAAAGAGAGTATAAAAAAACTTTTTCTGAAATAAATTTATTAAAAATTAATTCCAATGTAAAAAGCAATATTGCAATATCAAAAAAGCTCAAATCTATTTTCCTTAATTAACCGTATCGGTTATTTCTGCCTTTAAATAATCTTGAAAAACATACTTTCTTTGTCATTTATTGGGTTGTATTTTGAAGATGGCTTAATAGTGTTATTATGTTTAATGTCATTTTCAACATCATTAATTTCATTTTCTATATTTTCAAAATTTAAATTTTCTGTACTGATTTGAATTTCTTCATCCTGAACAATATCTAATTCCTCTAAAAGCTCATTATCAGACAGAATAGTTTCATCTTCAAACTCTACCTTTTTAGATTTGTTATTTTTACGTGAATAGAAAGCAAGAAAAAAAACAATAATTAATCCAAGAGCAAAACCATCCATAGAAGTTCTAGAAAAGTTTCCTGATGTAATATCCTCAATTAATCCCATTACTATTGAGAAAAGTAAAAAACCCGCAAGGAATCTTCTAATTATAATTCCAAATGTTCTTTTAGGTTTTTGGCTCATGAAGGTATTTTTAACTTAATCCAGCTTTGTAAGTTCTAAATTTAGGACTCATCGCTGATAAGTTTTCTTTCATTTCATCAGACACATCACCTAAAATTGTCATATTTTCAAATGTTGTAATCTCACGAAATTTTAAATTAACTGGAGTTCCTATTGCTTTAGTTGCGATTTCTTTAAAACTTTCTGCATTATCAAACTCTTCAATCAGCGTTGCTGTATTTGTTTCTTCATTTATGTACCATTCAAATTTCATAAGACCATCTACGCCTAAGCTTTCAATAAATTGGCACTGTTCATTTTCAATGAAATTTATAAACTCATCTTTTGATTCGTAACTAACATCAATAATTACTCTTAATTGTCCACTGTCTTTATGTAACTCCATGTTCTCCTTTACTTATATACTAGCTTTTACTAAACCTTGAAACTCGTGAACTATTTGAGCACCAATTTCATCTGTTGCATCTTTTCTATATTCTTCTAACTTTGATTTGTATTGATCATATTTTTCTTGTGAACTATAAACTGCGACAGAACCATGTGTAGTTGGATCTATTTCATACCATGTAACTTCCTCAGCAGCACCTTCATCATCTTTTAATTGTTCCAAGCCCTCTTTCATACGATCCCAATCTATATCATTTGGGTGATTCCATACTGTGTTTACAACATATTTCATTTTTACTCCTTAAATGTTTCAACATATATTTTAGCCTAAAATTATGAGCGCTTCCCTTACAAGGAAGAAGTCACAGGTTCAAATCCTGTAGCGCCCACAAGCGTTTTTCAGGAATCTATACATATTTATACGAATCTGACACACATTTGACACACATTTTTGAGATAATTGTTTAAATATGGATAATCTGCCTCAATTGATGAATAGAGTATTAGAGCTGCAACCTAGCTGGCACAAATACTCAAGCACTGAAAGGTTTCAATCTGAAGAAATTATTGAACGAGGTACTTTAGTAACAAAAGAAGCTCCTAAATTATTAGATTCTCTGGTGTCCAGTGAGAATATATGTTCAGTTAGTAGATACAACAATTGGAAATCTAATGGGAGCAATGGTAGTGGAAATATAGCAAAAATTCCTTGGTTCAGACTATATGAACCTGACTTCTCTTCTTCAGCTCAAGATGGTTTTTATATTACCTTCTTATTTAATTCCTATGGAAAGGCAGCTTATTTAACACTTAACCAGGCATCTACAAAAGGTGAGTCAATGATTGCATTATCTGATAAGGAGGTTGTTGAAAGGGTTAAGTGGGCAAGAAAAATTGTTGGTAATGAATTTTTACAAAATAATAGATTTATAGAAAATATTGAGTTGGATACAAATAAAAATGAACTTGGAAATGCATTCCAACTTACAAATATTGCTTCATTTGAGTATCAGATTAATAATAGCCTGCTACTCAACAACTTAATGAAGATATTGACTACTTATTAATTGGTCTAGACAAAATTTATCAAGCACAAGAAACTGGAGAAATGGCACCTGGAGATTATGAAGCAGCAATTGAAGAAACTGATAAGTTTCGCGGATAAAGGTACTGAAAAAATAGTTAAAAATAAGAAAAAAACATCTAGAAAAAAATCTGGAGGTCAAGGCATAGGACTTAATTCAAAAGAAATTGGCGCTATTGACAAACAAGCAATGATGGTTGCTGAAAATTATTACAAAGAACTTGGAGTTACATAAAGACAGTGGACAATTAAGAGTAATTATTGATGTTAGTTACGAATCAAAAGATGAGTTTATAAATTTCATTGAAAATGAACAGTGCCAATTTATTGAAAGCTTAGGCGTAGATGGTCTTATGAAATTTGAATGGTACATAAATGAAGAAACAAATACAGCAACGCTGATTGAAGAGTTTGATAATGCAGAAAGTTTTAAAGAAATCGCAACTAAAGCAATAGGAACTCCAGTTAATTTAAAATTTCGTGAGATTACAACATTTGAAAATATGACAATTTTAGGTGATGTGTCTGATGAAATGAAAGAAAACTTATCAGCGATGAGTCCTAAATTTAGAACTTACAAAGCTGGATTAAGTTAAAAATACCTTCATGAGCCAAAAACCTAAAAGAACATTTGGAATTATAATTAGAAGATTCCTTGCGGGTTTTTTACTTTTCTCAATAGTAATGGGATTAATTGAGGATATTACATCAGGAAACTTTTCTAGAACTTCTATGGATGGTTTTGCTCTTGGATTAATTATTGTTTTTTTTCTTGCTTTCTATTCACGTAAAAATAACAAATCTAAAAAGGTAGAGTTTGAAGATGAAACTATTCTGTCTGATAATGAGCTTTTAGAGGAATTAGATATTGTTCAGGATGAAGAAATTCAAATCAGTACAGAAAATTTAAATTTTGAAAATATAGAAAATGAAATTAATGATGTTGAAAATGACATTAAACATAATAACACTATTAAGCCATCTTCAAAATACAACCCAATAAATGACAAAGAAAGTATGTTTTCAAGATTATTTAAAGGCAGAAATAACCGATACGGTTAATTAAGGAAAATAGATTTGAGCTTTTTTGATATTGCAATATTGCTTTTTACATTGGAATTAATTTTTAATAAATTTATTTCAGAAAAAGTTTTTTTATACTCTCTTTATCTAGCTGTTTTAACTGCTATTGCGCAAATATTAACCATAGGTTACAAGTGGCAATATATGCCCGTTTATTTTTTGATATGTCTCTATACAGTAAAATATACTTTTAAATTTTCATTCTCTAGTAATTTATTGAAGATTGCTAGTGGAATAATTATTGGAATATCATTTATTATTTCATTCTCTATTATTTATTTCTTACCTATTCCTGAATTTAAAATTGAAAACCAAAAGTATTCGGTAGGCTATGAAGAAATTTATATAAATATAGAATCACGATCGCAACCATTAGCATTTTCAGAAATTAGTAACTTAAGTGAAAACAGTAATAGAGAATTACTAGTTGATATTTATTATCCAAGTAATGATGAGACGGAACCAAATCAATTATTTAGAAATGCTTCAACTAATTGGGGAGAAACCGTAATAAATTATTTAAATAGAACTTGGGATATAAACTTACCTTCATTTCTTTTTAGTCATTTAAATTTATCATTTCTTGATGTTGGTGTTGATCTAGAACCAATTAAAGGACAACTACCTGTTGTTGTTTACACACATGGCTGGGCCGGTGAGAAAATATTTGCAACAGATCAGCTAATTAATATTGCTTCACAAGGTTATATTGTTATAGCTTTAGACCATACAGGCCTTGCTATGTTTACTGAACTTCCAAGTGGAACCATTTATAATTACGGATCAACAGAAGCCTCTACGAAAGTTTTTGATGTAATGAAAGAAATGTCTATAGATATTGAAGATACTTTAAGTCATGTAGAAAAATTAAATTATCAAATTAATTTTGAGGATATTTCTATAATCGGACATTCAACTGGTGGTGGTTCAGCATATTTATACTGTCAAACAAATAAATGTTCAACACTAATCTTACAAGATCCATTTTTTTGTACCAATAGTTGAGGAACTTGACACTATTGAGTTGAATACAAATAGTTATTTTATTTATAGTCAAGATTGGTATCAAGGATATGAAGATGATAATTCAATTAGTGAAATTGAAGTGTATAGAGAATATACAAAAACAAAGAACTGGCTGAAGGTTATTACTTAACTGATTCTGCTCACTATGATTTTGGTGCTTTTGGAATCATTAGTCAATTAACTAGCTACACGTTTTTAAAGGGCTCTATTGATTATAAAGATTCACTACAGACTAATAATTACTTCAACATTGCAGCCTTAAGAAATGAATTAATTGCAGAAAGTAACTTTTTAAAAATAATTGATGAATAACATAAACAAAATCCTTCTCCTTTTTGGATTTCACATAAGATACAAAAGATTATGGATAACCAAAAGGCTTGAAAAATTAATATGGCTTTCATTTATAATTTTAGCGTTTCATAATTACATAAATAATATTTAATATGATTATATGAAATTAAAAGGTACAGACTTTCAAATAAAAGTATGGAAAGAGATTTCAAAGATACCTTATGGCGAAACAAGAACTTACAAAGATATAGCTGTTGCTATAGGAAGACCCAATAGTTCTAGAGCTGTAGCAAATGCTTGTGGTAAAAATCCTTATGTCCCAGAAATACCATGCCATAGGGTAATTAGATCTGATGGTAAGTTGGGTGGTTATAGTGGCGAAGGTGGAATTAAAAAGAAAGCAAATTTACTAAGAGCAGAACAAAGAAACTAGCTACTTTCTTTTCCCAGTTCTATTAGTTCTTAAGTCAAGCCTTCCTTTGCGCTTTTGCATATGTTTCTTTTTTCTAGCTTGCCTTCTTGCTTCAGTAACTTCTTTGTCTGCCATATAAATATGTTAGTGTTAATAGATGACTAATTTCACAAACCACTATGTACCAATTATTGGTCTTGGAACATATAATATGACTTCTGAGGAAGCTGAGTTTACGACATTACATGCACTAAAACATGGTTATAGACATATTGACACAGCAGCTGTATATAGAAATGAGGACGGAGTAGCAAAAGGTTTAAACACCTTTTTGAATGATTCAGATTTAAAAAGAGAAGATATTTTTATTACAACAAAACTATGGCCTGGAGGTTTAGTAAAAGTCGACAGGATTAAAGACTACACAGGAACAGTTAAATCTTTTGAAAAAAGTTTGATGAGGTTAAGTTTAGACTACATTGACCTCTACTTAATTCACTCCCCTCACGGTAAAAGCAAACGCATTGAACAGTGGCGTGCTCTAGTAGACCTCAAAGAAGCAGGAAAAATAAAACACATTGGAGTATCTAACTGGGGCATTAATCATTTATCTGAGCTAAAAGAAAATGATTTACCTATGCCAGATGCTAATCAAATAGAGTTACATCCATGGTCCCAAAAACCAGAACTTGTAAAGTTTTTGAGAAATGAAAATATTGATATTATTGCTTACAGCAGCCTTGTGCCACTATCAACATGGCGCCATAAAGATGGTGAAAACAGTAAAAAAAACTAATGAAATGTATGAAATAGGATTGAGTGAAAATTCACCTTTCAAAGTTCTCGCAGAAAAATATGATGTTACTGAGGCACAATTTTTGCTTAAATGGGCTGTTCAGAATAATTACGCTGTTTTACCAAAATCTATAAATATAGAGAGAATAAAACAAAATTTTGAATTAAATTTTTTTAATTGATCAATCAGACATGGAATATATTTCAACTCTTGACAAAGGTGACAGTATTACTTGGGAATATGGGGACCCTTTAAAAGTTAAGTAAACATAAATCTATACCTTGAAACTTTTCAAGTTGAAGTCAATACATTCAACAAATATAATTTTATTAATGGGCGGAAGCCTAAAATTTTTAGGTTTCTCGTTTAAAATTTATGATTTATATATTAATTATCGCAGCAGTACTAATTATTTTCTTCACAGACTCTCAACAAAAAATTATAAAAAAGATAAATAGAAATTGGTTGGATGATCTTTTATTAAATAATTACAAGTTATTTATTGGTTTATTGTTTTTAATTTTTACAATTTTTTTTTGGCGATATAGTTGTTTTTTCATTTCCTATAACTGTTAGAAATTACTTATAAATAGTAATACTCTACAAAATTTTGAAATATTTCAGTGCACGAATTACGGAAAAGAAGGTAATAATAAAAACAGTTACCGCAATTAAAACTTCAAAAATACTCAATCCAGGAGGAATATAAATAACTAAACCTATAAGTGAACAAACAATCCAGAACAAGCTTTGAAAAAATAGTACTTTTTTTTCTTTTTCATCCTTTGCAGATTTAATTTTATTTAATTGTTTTGATAAAATTGCAGCGATAAATTCATACATAAATATTTACTATATCAATCATCTTGTTGTTTTTCTATCTGATGAACTAATATAATCTACCTATGAAAAGAATTTATACTTTTGGTCACGAGCAAGTTGAAAGAAATATAACTGTAGGTGACATCATTCAAAATAAAAATATCAATAAAAAAATGACACAAGTAACTGCAGCTAATCAAGAAGAAGCAGAAATTATCGCTAAAGAAAATATAGATATGATCATCACTGGAAGTGATTGGTATGAAGATGTTAGAAAAGGTGCACCAAATACTTTCATAACAGCTGCATTGTTTGCTGGAAGGTTTATTACTAATGAAGAAATACTAAGAGGGGCATTTGATGTAATGATGGCTGGAGCTGATTCAGTATTAACACCAAGAAGTTTGATGTTGTAGAAATGTTAGCTAAAGAAGGCATGCAAGTACAAGGCCATGTTGGAATGGTTCCATCAATGGCAACTAAGTATGGTGGAATAAGAACTGTTGGTAAAACTGCAGATGAAGCGATAACAATACTAAAAGATATGAAAAGACTCGAGGATGCAGGTGCTTTTGGTGCTGAAGTAGAGTGTGTAGCTGAAGATGCCTTAATAGAAATTAAGAAACATACATCATTAGTAATTAATTCACTTGGTTCAGGCTCTGGTGGAGATGTTATGTTTTTGTTCTTTGAAGATATTTGTGGCGAGACTTCTGGGATAAAAATGCCAAGACACGCAAAGTCGTGGGGAGATGGAAATAAAATTAAAATAGAGTTGAATAATGAAAGATCTAACGCGATTAAAGGCTTCAAAGACGATGTGGAGTCAGGAGATTATCCAAACAGTAACCATACTGTAGATATGTTACCTGGAGAAAAAGAAGCTTTGTTGGAAAGACTAGATAACTTTTAAATGAAAAACTGGCAAAAAATTGCGATTGCTGTTGGAATACTCGGTATAGGATATAATTTTTTTTTACGGTTCGATACGCTACCCTACTATCAATTAATTGCGATATTTATAGGGTTGTTAATTATTTTCGTCAATTTAAGAAATAATACAGGAGTATTTTCTTTGTATTTTTTATATTCTTCTAAATGACCGTATCTCTCATCTGCTATTCGCTCTAGCATGTTAACGCCACTCATACGTGTTAACAATATATATACAAATACTGGTGAAATAAGAGTTATGTACTCAATGCCAGTTAAGGTATTTAAAGCTATAACAGCAATACCAGTCCATAGTGTTATCTCGCCAAAATAATTAGGATGTCTTGATCTTGCCCATAGGCCTGTATGAATAAAGGCTTCGCTAGGATTATTTTCTTTTCTAAATGCCCTTTTTTGATAATCAGCAATAGATTCAATGGTGAATCCAGAAAGCCACAATGCCATACCAACCATTGCTAGAACAGGTAAGGTATCATCTTCAGGTGATAAGATTGCAATAATTGCTGCACATGCGGTTAGTGCGACCCACAGCGCTTGTCCAATCCAGTATTGAAGGAACCAAAAAAAATGTTTTTTGGCTTTTTCAAACCTTACATCTTTCCCGTCATTTCTGACTCGTCTAAATAAATATATCCCAAGTCTTGAAGCCCAGACAATGACGTAAAAATAGATTATTGAATCTATTATTGTTTTATTTTGCGACAGCAAAATATGCAAGAGATACCGTTGCAACATATGTCAAACTTCCAACTAAGTCATAATATTTTTCTGTTTTTAAAATAAAAGAAGGTATAAAAAAAATAATCTGTATCAATACAGCAATAATCAAATAAATGTAAATGCATTCATCCCTCTTATCTCAATATCAATATTTTGACCTGCATTATTTATTAAGCCGATGCAGATGAGGAATGCTGCAATTGTAATAATGTTTTTTATCTGTCTATTCATATCCAAATTATATACGCATATTTGAGCTTACTTCTTAAACTAGTTACGACTTAACAATATTAATCTATATGTTATGGAAGATAATTACTACACATCCAGTGATAGCCAAAAATTGTATATTAGCTACTTTGATGCTCTTTATTTATTAAACATTGTATTTAAAGAGAATAAAAAGTTCGAATTTATAGATGCTTCTCACGTTGAGGTCAATTTGGAATTCGACCGAATACAAATACCATAAATTCTGCGTCATAAAAGCATACAAATATGAATTAGGTGGATATGAAGTTCATATTGGTGATGAATATAAAGGTGTTTGCGATGATTTGGTTCCAAAAGAAAATTCAAATATCACATATAACCCTCTTTCATATGGTGGTAATCCTGATTTTAAAAAATCATATTGGAAGAGAAGAGATAATGCATTGAATACCTTTACAGAGGGTAACAAGAATTTAAATGAACATTATTACATTGCTGGATTTGCTGAAAAATTTGATTATGAGGAGCAAAAAATATTGGGCTTAAATACTCCCTACGTAAACTTTGTAATAAACAAAGACTAGTCGCTATATTGTCCAGAAGAGTTGAGTTTAAACACTAAGGCTCTACTTGTATTATTCGCACCTGTTGCGAAAGTAACCCCACTAGCAAGCTCAATATCTTCTACAAAAGTTCCAGCGGTATAAACAGTACCAGAGGAATCAACAGCAACACCGTATCCATTATCTGCATTTGTAGTTGCTGCTGTACCAGGTGTATATACCCATTCAAATGTACCTGATGAGTTAAGTTTTAATACATACAAATCCGTACTAGTTGACGAAACATTTCCTCCACCGAAATCTGCTGTGCCAAAAAATCCACCTGCTGTATATGAGTTCCCAGATGAATCAACAGCAATACCATATCCTCGGTCAGTTCCAGTACTACCGACATTGTATACCCATTGAGATTCACCTGAAGAATTTAGTTTTAAAACAAAAGCGTCTAATCCGTTACTACTAGGAGTAACAGTTATTCCACCAAAATCATAACTTCCACATTGATAAATTTGCCCTGTTGTATATGAGTTCCCAGATGAATCAACAGCAATATCATATCCAATTTCATTAGAACAACTACCATATCTATTGACCCATTGGGGGGTACCTTCTGAGTTAAGTTTTAAAACAAAAATATCCTCGAGTGTGTCATTATTATTATATGCATTTACATTTACACCAAAATTAACAGTGCTTTTGACGTACCCAGTAATATAACTGTTGTTGTTTGAGTCAGTGTCAATTGAAAGCGCTTCGTCATTACCATAATCACCACCAGTTGCATATAACCATTGCAACGTACCTGAAGAGTTAAGTTTTAAGACATAAAAATCAAAATTACCTTCTGATGTAATATTGCCACTACCAAAATTTACAGTATTGGAATATATCCCAGTGAGTAAAATATTTCCATCTGTGTCTACAGCTATTCCTTTTCCGTTGTCATTGCCAGTTCCACCAGCTGATACACCCATTGAAATGTACCTGAAGAGTCAAGTTTTAATACAAAAATATCAGACCCACCTGCAGCCGTTATGTTGCCACTACCAAAATTTACAGTTCCTTGAAAATAACCTGTAATATATACATTTGATGATGAGTCAATATCTATATCAAACGCTCTATCAGCTAAATTTGAAGTACTACCATAAGTTTTCACCCATTCAAAAGCACCTGTAGGATCAAGTTTTGCAACATAAATATCTCGGTGACCACCAGATGTAATAGTAGTTCCACCAAAATCGGTAGTTCCTCTAAAAGCACCAGTTATATATGCGTTTCCAACTGAATCAACAACGACATTTTGAGCATCATTATCACTTCCGCTTCCAAAAGATAAGGCATAACTTGTAGCACTAATACTTGCTAATCGGCTTTGAACTGAATTAGAGCTTGACGATTCAATAGTTGTAATGCAACGCCATGTATTGTATTCATCTCTTGTGATTAAGCTTTTGATAAAGTCATCCCCGATAAATAGCCTGAATCATTTTCTGAAACCTCAACGACTGAGTATGAACAGTTTCCTCCTACAACTATATATTTTTTTTCTAAAATTTCAATAATTTCATCTTCAATTGAAGATGTATTTGTTGAATCATTGTCAGTGTTTATTTTTGTTGAAGTTGAAATTTCTAGGGAGTCTGTAAAAGATAAATCCGTATCTTCACATGTTACTTCTCTCAACATGATCTTCTCAAAGGTTTCTTTGCCGATTAGACCATCAACTTTAATCTCAGCTTTTTTTTGGAAAGCTTTGATTGCTTCAATAGAGTGATAATCATTAACTCCAGTTACTTTGTCTAAACAACCTAACTCAAATAATATTTCCTGCATATGAAGTGTAAAATAATCCCCACCTTCTTCTGCTCGTGAGCAAGTGTTGAGTAATGTAAAGAGCTAATAGTAATAAAAAGAGATAAAAATAATATTCTTAACTTCATTAGAAATAATTCTAATTCAAATCAAATAAATCACTAATGTGTAGAATTTTTTTTAATTTTACAAAAGTCTTTAAAAGTAATTAATTGTGGGAGATACAAGATTTGAACTTGTGACCCCTTGCGTGTCGAGCAAGTGCTCTGCCAGACTGAGCTAATCTCCCGTATTTAGAAATATAGCATCATTTATATATTTTATAAATTGATTATTTTCTCTACAGTAATAATTCTTTTACCAAATCTCAGAAAAAGTCTCTCACACAATTTCAATTAGCAGGTTAAGAACCCAGAGACCCAGATATATTGCAAAGAAAATTTGTATAAACTGCCACAAAACAAACACGATAATTCCATAAACAAATATCCAAGTGATTGTAAATTTAAGAGAATATATAGGTGACTGACTATTCATTAAAACGGTACCTCTTCATATTTTCTTATAAGAGAATCATTGTTATTTTTTGGGTTGTTCACTGCTCTATCTACTTTATGAAATTCTATAGTATCGTAATCATGCCCTAAAACCTCAGAGTATATTTCTTCACTAGATAAATCAGACGTCCATATATCTCTTTGTTCTTTTGTAAGCAATAATGGGGATCTGTTATGTATAGTCTGTAATGAACTTACAGCTTCTCTTGTAATGATAGAAGTTTCAATATCACCACTACTTCTGTTCCAATAAAGACCCGCAGCAAATAATATGGGTTTAGTAGAATCAAAAAAATAATATGGTTGTTTAATACCATCTTCATCTTTCCATTCGTACCATCCAGAGATTGGAATTAAACATCTTGAGTTTTTAAATGCTGAAGTAAATGTTTTTTTCTCAAGTAATGACTCATACCTTGTATTAAATAATGGCCTAGGATTTGATTGACTCTTTAGCCAGTCTGGAAAATATCCCCAATTAGCAATTACTAAATTGTTATCAATTATGCATGGAGCTTGATTCTGTGGTGCTACGTTGAAATTTTGTTCGTATTCGATGTCAGAAAAGTTATTTACAAACGACAGTTCGTCTTTTGCAATATCAATATAGTACCTTCCACACATGTATTTATTGTAATAATGATGCGTCTATTGTGTCACCATCAGAGAATGTATGGTGTTCTTTATTGTATATAATGTGAACATTTTGTTTACCCAGCACGCTTAAATGTTCACCGTCTTTAATAAAATAAGTGTTTTTTCTAAGCACAGCAATTTGTACCTTCCTCTGTTTAACATCTTTACTGTGTTTGAAATCCATGAATAGAAACTTTCACCATAATGTGGTATTACGATTGTTTTTGGTAAATAGTTTAAACCAACTCCTTTGATCATTTTCTCACCCATTATATTGCTCCAGCACTGCAGCCAGCAATAATACCCCTACTTTCTAAGTTTTGAAGTTCATTAGAAAATTCAGAATCGTAGATAGAATCATATAAGTGATTAGGTGATCCCACCAGAAAAGAAAACAAAATTTGCTTTTTTCATTTCTTGAATAACTGCTTCTTTGTTCAAATCTATATAATTTCTTGCATCTATGTGCTTATGTTTGACATTTAAATTACTGAAATGAGTATTCGCTAGATTTTCCCAATACAAAAGTCTTTCATCAGACTCTTTACCTGCAGCTGTTGAAAAAGAAAGTACATAGGGATCTTCATCGAGGTAATTTAAAAGTTTTTTATCTACATCAAGAATTGATGGTAGAAACTCTCCAGATCCTGTAATAGCAATCATAATTATTGGAGGCGACGACCGGAATCGAACCGGTGTACAAGGTTTTGCAGACCTCTGCGTAGCCACTCCGCCACGTCGCCGTGAAGAGCGGTAGAAGGGATTCGAACCCTCGACCTTCTCGTTGGCAACGAGACGCTCTAGCCAGCTGAGCTACTACCGCATTAGTAATATCTTAATTAATAATTAAAATAATAAAATTAATTTTTTCCTGTAGAACCAAAACCACCAACTGATCTATCTGATGCATCTAAGCTATCAACTTGATCAAAAATTAAATCACTCGTAGTAATGGCTACTAACTGTGCAATTCTTTCATGTCTTTTTACTATGTAGGTACGTACTGAGTAGTTCATTAAAGGAACCATAAGCTCCCCTGTATATCCTGGATCAATAAGTCCTGGGGAATTTATGGGCGATATTAAATGTTTAGTTGCTAATCCAGATCTTGGTAGTACAAAACCTCCTAAATTTTTTGGTAACTGTATCGAGATCCCAAGATTGACTAAGACTACTTTTCCAGGATCTATTGTGTAATCATTATCTGCGTATAAATCATACCCGATATCATCCTTGTGACTTTTTTCAGGTATTTTCCCAAACTCATTAAGAATCTTTATTTTTATATTAAAATTATCTTTCAGTGGTAGCCTTTCAATGATGAATATTAGAGATTATTTTTCAATAAATAAAACTAAAACATCTAATAAAATCAAAATTCTTGATTTATTAGGTTTTGAACCTGATATTGAAATAGATTCCTCACAGTATCATGTAGATACCATAGATGAATCTATAAGTACTGAACAACAAACTTTTGAAGAATTAATTTCCTCAACAGAAGATATAATTGTTGAAGTTAAAAAACCTAGTATTGAGACATACTTAGATACAGCAGAATCAGATTCTTTAGAAGCACCAACTGATACATTCAATCCACTTAAAATCACTGAACAGATTCAAAGAGTATGGTCTGATCTAGAAAGTCGTAGAAAATGGGTCTTACCAACTTTCATAGGTTTATCGACTGTTTTAGTAATATTTGTCTCTGTAAATAGTTACTTAGATTATAGAAACACCCAAACAGAAATAATTGAAGACGCAATAGTAGTAACCTCTAATTCAAATGAGCTTATAGATTTGCTACCTACTTTGATTGAAATATCTACTAATACTTTTTACTCAAAGTACGATGTATCAAATGCAAGTGCTAATTTACAACAGATTGAATCATCGTTAATTGAATATAGAGCAAATCTAGAATCCAGAAATGATTTAGAAAATAAATCGACTGTTATAGATAATCTAAATAATGTGTTTTTACTAGTTAATGAGCTAGATCTAGTTATAACTTATAGGATTTTAATTTCTGAGGTGCTTATATATGGAGAATTACCAGTTGATGAAGATCAAATTAATATAGATGAGTTAACAATAGAGTTGTCTGGAATTATTGCACAAAGTAAGGTTAATTTTTCAAATTTACCTGAAATAGAGGAATTTAACAATCACAAAAACTTAGTTGAAGTAGCACTAGTAACAGCTGAAGATTTACATGGAAGATATCTTGCCGCGTTAAGAAATAATGAATATGATGTTGCTAAATCTATAGTTTCAGCAATTAATTTGAATAAATCAACAGAAATTAAAGCTTTTGAAAATGCATTAGAAGATTTTAATAATAAAAGTTTGAATGCTTATAATAATTTCGAAGACTTGCCTTAATCTATAACTCTGCAACTTCTTTTTCAAAGTCTGATGCGTCTGAAAATTCTTTATAAACTGAAGCAAACCTTAAGTATGCTACTTTGTTTGTTTCTTTAAGATGGCTTAAAACTGTTTCACCAATAACTTCACTTTTAATTTTTGCACCTTTTTCCTTAATTTCATTGCAATATTTCTTGTTGCTTATTTAATTTCATAAAAAATTATACCATAAATTAGAACAAATGTTCGAAAAAAAATGTCTTACCTCTTTTTTATATTTTAAATATGAAAAATTTTATAAAACTTTTTGTAATTATGTACTTTTTGAGTGGATTTGTCATTAATTTTGTAAAACAACCATTAAATTCAAATAATTCTGATCAAGAAATTACAACAATTCAGTACAAAATAAGGTCAGGGGATACATTATGGGACATTGCTGATAATTTTAATCCATCAAATAAGGAAAATTTTATAATGAACTCATGATTATTAATAATTTAGATTCATATCTTTTAGAAGTTAACAAAATTTTAGTTATTCCGATAAATATTTGATACAACATTTAGATCTAATTATAATAAATACTATATATGGTATGTCCTTATTGTAATAAGCAAGAAACAAATGTAGTAGACTCTAGAAAAAACAATGAAGGTAACTCGATTCGAAGAAGAAGAGAGTGCCCAAAGTGTAATTTGAGATTTACTACTTATGAAAAAGCAGAAATCGGTCTTTTTGTCAAAAAAGAAGTGGTGAATTGCAAGAATTCAACTATGAGAAACTCTTCAAAGGTATAGAAAATGCATTTGGTGGTTTAGATCTTAATGAAAAGCAACTAAAAACCCTTGTTGATAATATTTACAATGAAATTAAGGAAAAAGGTGCAAAAATTAAAAGTGAAGTTATTGGTGAAACAGTTTTAAGTCATCTTAAAGAAACAAACAAAGTAGCATACTTAAGGTTTGCTTCAGTTTATAAAGAATTTTCAGACGCATCAGACTTTGAAAAAGAAGTTGCAGAGTTATAGATTAAGGCAAGTCTTCGAAATTATTATAAGCATTCAAACTTTTATTATTAAAATCTTCTAATGCATTTTCAAAAGCTTTAATTTCTGTTGATTTATTCAAATTATTGCTGAAACTATAGATTTAGCAACATCATATTCATTATTTCTTAACGCGGCAAGATATCTTCCATGTAAATCTTCAGCTGTTACTAGTGCTACTTCAACTAAGTTTTTGTGATTGTTAAATTCTTCTATTTCAGGTAAATTTGAAAAATTAACCTTACTTTGTGCAATAATTCCAGACAACTCTATTGTTAATTCATCTATATTAATTTGATCTTCATCAACTGGTAACTCTCCATATATAAGCACCTCAGAAATTAAAATCCTGTAAGTTATAACTAGATCAAGCTCATTAACTAGTAAAAACACATTATTTAGATTATCTATAACAGTCGATTTATTATCTAAATCATTTCTTGATTCTAGATTTGCTCTATATTCAATTAACGATGATTCAATCTGTTGTAAATTAGCACTTGCATTTGATACATCGTACTTTGAGTAAAAAGTATTAGTAGATATTTCAATCAAAGTAGGTAGCAAATCTATAAGCTCATTTGAATTAGAAGTTACTACTATTGCGTCTTCAATTATTTCTGTTTGGGTGTTTCTATAATCTAAGTAACTATTTACAGCGATAAATATTACTAAAACAGTCGATAAACCTATGAAAGTTGGTAAGACCCATTGTCTACGACTTTCTAGATCAGACCATACTCTTTGAATCTGTTCAGTGATTTTAAGTGGATTGAATGTATCAGTTGGTGCTTCTAAAGAATCTGATTCTGCAGTATCTAAGTATGTCTCAATACTAGGCTTTTTAACATTAACAATGAGATCTTCTGTTGAGGAAATTAATTCTTCAAAAGTTTGTTGTTCAGCACTTATAGATTCATCTACGATATCTACTTGATACTGTGAGGAATCTATTTCAATATCAGGTTCGAAACCTAATAAATCAAGAATTTTGATTTTATTAGATGTTTTAGTTTTATTTATTGAAAAATAATCTCTAATATTCATCATTGAAAGGCTACCACTGAAAGATAATTTTAATATAAAAATAAAGATTCTTAATGAGTTTGGGAAAATACCTGAAAAAAGTCATAAGGATGATATCGGGTATGATTTATACGCAGATAATGATTACACAATAGATCCTGGAAAAGTAGTTTTAGTCAATCTTGGGATCTCGATACAGTTACCAAAAAATGTAGGAGGTTTTGTACTACCAAGATCAGGATTAGCAACTAAACATTTAATATCGCCCATAAATTCCCCAGGACTTATTGATCCAGGATATACAGGGGAGCTTATGGTGCCTTTAATGAACTACTCAGACGTTACCTACATAGTAAAAAGACATGAAAGAATTGCACAGTTAGTAGCCATTACTACGAGTGATTTAATTTTTGATGAAGTTGATAGCTTAGATACATCAGATAGATCAGATGGTGGTTTTGGTTCGACTGGAAAAAATTAATTTTATTATTTTAATTATTAATTAAGATATTACTAATGCGGTAGTAGCTCAGCTGGCTAGAGCGTCTCGTTGCCAACGAGAAGGTCGAGGGTTCGAATCCCTTCTACCGCTCTTCACGGCGACGTGGCGGAGTGGCTACGCAGAGGTCTGCAAAACCTTGTACACCGGTTCGATTCCGGTCGTCGCCTCCAATAATTATGATTGCTATTACAGGATCTGGAGAGTTTCTACCATCAATTCTTGATGTAGATAAAAAACTTTTAAATTACCTAGATGAAGATCCCTATGTACTTACTTTTTCAACAGCTGCTGGTTAAAGAGTCTGATGAAAGACTTTTGTATTGGGAGAATTTAGCGAATTCACATTTCGGTAATTTAAATGTCAAACATCAGCATATAGATGCGAGAAATCATAAAGATTTGAACAAAGAATCAGTAATTCAAGAAATGAAAAAAGCAAATTTTGTTTTCTTTTCTGGTGGGTCACCTAATCACTTATATGATTCTATCTACGATTCTGAATTTTCTAATGAACTTCAAAACTTAGAAAGTAGAGGTATTATTGCTGGCTGCAGTGCTGGAGCAATGATAATGGGTGAGAAAATGATCAAGGAGTTGGTTTAAACTATTTACCAAAAACAATAGTAATACCTCATTATGGTGAAAGTTTCTATTCATGGATTTCAAACACAGTAAAGATGTTAAACAGAGGAAGTTACAAATTGCTGTGCTTAGAAAAAGACACTTATTTTATTAAAGACGGTGAACATTTGAGCGTACTGGGTAAACAAAATGTTCACATTATATACAATAAAGAACACCATACGTTCTCTGATGGTGACACAATAGACGCATCATTATTACAATAAATACATGTGTGGAAGGTACTATATTGATATTGCAAAAGACGAACTGTCGTTTGTAAATAACTTTTCTGAAATCGAATACGAACAAAATTTCAACGTAGCACCACAGAATCAAGCTCCATGCATAATTGATAACAATTTAGTAATTGCTAACTGGGGATATTTTCCAGACTGGCTAAAGAGTCAATCAAATCCTAGACCATTATTTAATACAAGGTATGAGTCATTACTTGAGAAAAAAACATTTACTTCAGCATTTAAAAACTCAAGATGTTTAATTCCAATCTCTGGATGGTACGAATGGAAAGATGAAGATGGTATTAAACAACCATATTATTTTTTTGATAACTCTGAAAATGTATTATTTGCTGCAGGTCTTTATTGGAATAGAAGTAGTGGTGATATCGAAACCTCTATCATTACAAGAGAGGCTGTAAGTTCATTACAGACTATACATAACAGATCTCCCTTATTGCTTACAAAAGATGAAAGAGAAATATGGACATCTGATTTATCTAGTGAAGAAATTTACCCAGAGGTTTTAGGGTATGAATACGATAATATAGAATTTTATAAAGTAGATAGAGCTGTGAACAACCCAAAAAATAATAACGATTCTCTTATAAGAAAATATGAAGAAGTGCCTTTTTAATGAATAGTCAGTCACCAATATACTCTTTAAAATTTACAATCACTTGGATATTTGTTTACGGAATTATTGTGTTTATTTTGTGGCAGTTTATACAAATTTTCTTAGCTATATATCTGGGCCTTTGGGTTCTTAACTTGCTGATTGAAATTGTGGAAAGACTTTTTCTTAGATTTGGTAAAAGAATTATTACTGTAGAAAAATAATCAATTTATAAAATATCTAAATGATGCTATATTTCTAAATACGGGAGATTAGCTCAGTCTGGCAGAGCACTTGCTCGACACGCAAGGGGTCACAAGTTCAAATCTTGTATCTCCCACAA
>JAHPZR010055252.1:0-22500 GCA_019787425.1 Platygyra sinensis | reverse complement strand
TTTACCCAAGTCAGACAAGATGGTGCTATCCTTTCTGCTCAGGATTACCTGCTTTGTCCTGCAAAGAAATAGATTTTTCCATATAAATCCTTTATATGCTTGTTTGGTCAGGATGGTCGGATATTGAACTGGTTACTTTTCTGTGAGTTTATGGACCTTGACTCCATCTCGGTCATTAACATGCAGAAAAAAGAACTTGGCCAGTATCCAGGCATCTTGAACTCACACTTGGTCAATAACCCATATGTATGTGTATATAGATAGGCAAGGTGTTAAATGTTTAACAAATAGTAGTGTATATAAAAAAACTTAGTGATCGTGTTGCTTAACATGCTCCAAAAATGTGCAATAGTGTATCATGGATGAAGTTCCATGAATGTTTTACTGAGGGGCACTTGGCTTTACATCATACTAAGTAACATGATGTACTGTTGCTGTTACCATTTAAAGTTGATCTGATCTTTTCGCATTTTAACAGCAAAGAGTCTTAGAATGAGAGGTACAATTACTGATGATGATGAAAGAATTACGTTGTCAGTAAGTAGTCAAAACCAGTTGTCTCTAGTTCACTTATCTTGTTATTGTTGTAAATGCATGCAAATATGTATGTAAATTACTTCTAATATTAATTATTGTTTATATGTCCAGCTAAAATAGGAATATGAAATGACACATGTCTAGCTAGGTAAAAAACGTTATTTCCAGCTCTAATAGTAACAGTTATTATGTTATAAACTTTTGATGTTACAGAATAGGTGAGTTCATACTACATGTAGTGTAATGAGAAGACCTTAGGCACACCTCAATCATGCTTCAGATGTGAACAGGTCTAATTTTAACTTAAGTAGCCTTCTTTGTAGTCATGATAATGCATCTTTTTCAAAAAGCCTGAAGTGCACTTCCAAGTCAACCATCATTACCAGCTTACTTTCGATGAATTGAATGTCAATCTACTTTTTAAGCGTATCAGAACTCACAAGACTTGTACAATCCAGAGATCATTTTTGCACTACTTGCTTTCTTGGCATCTGGCTTTCAATAGAATGGCATAGAAAAATTTTACGAACTTCTGAATCAGTCATAGCATTCAGGATTAGACCTACTTTCTGTGGGTGGGAAGATGATGATCATCAATGTGCTCTCTAGTATATTTACTGAAAAGAAGTTTACATGGCCGGGTCAGTGCTGGGATATTCAGGAACAACCTGGCTTTTTGTTTCTTTGGCAATAATTGACAGTAAAACTGTTTGTAAGAGTAGCAAATCCAGGAGAGTTCACCAATGGCTCTGTCACTTGAAGTATACTTCTATTTTCAATAAGAACATGTACATTTATCAGCATAAGTAATCATACATGAACTCTAGTTGACTTGAGCTCTTCAAATACTCAAGGTCTACCAAGAATGTTTGTGTGAACCCATCTAGTAATTGTTATTAATGTTGTGGTTAATTTCAGCTCATTTTTGAGATCTAGATATCTCATCAACTAATGTTGTCATAGAGACTCCTCACCTTTTTTGATAGGTAAAAGGAAGATTTCTGCATTCACAATTCTCACTGATTAATCTATCTGCTTTTGTTTCAATTCTTGTGTATAAGATTCTTCGACTAATGGTATTTGGTTTCCACGATACGTGTATAATAGTTTCCCTGGCAACTAAATATTACCTAACTTTTATAAGTATTATTTTACTGTACTCAAATGAGTGATGCTGGATAGAAAGTTATTACATTTTTTGTTATTGTTTAGAGTGCTATAAAGCCATTTCCGCAAAGATCCCATCCAATCATGAAAAGAGTTAAAAGAGAACTTCAGAGTGTTCTTGCTGAGAGACAGGTAAGAATGGGTAAGGATATTGATTCACAGAGATGTATGTATATAGAAGAGAAAAAATATAGCAATGAATGAAGAAGAGAAACCCATCTCATAAATCAATTGATAATTTATGAATGAAGAAGAAGAAAGAATTGCCCTGAGCGGGATTTGAACCCACGTCCCCCTGAACACCGGTCGGGTGTGATGACCACTACACTATCAGGACAACCACGCTGGCAACGCAGTTATTGTAGATAGTGAGTCGGCCAGACGTGAGTATCCCAGGATTCTTTCAGGGGTGAGATGGGAAAGCCTGTAACCCCTTCATAGACTTAAACCCAAGGATGGACATTAACGATTCACAGGCAAACACCAACTTGGGCATCAGCTAATCAGAAGGATCAATTTAATGATGCAGGCTTATTTATATACATAGCAATGAATGAAGAAGAGAAACCCATCTCGTAAATCAATTGATAATTGAGAAAATTATATATATTATATATTGTTTATCAGAAGAATCGACATCTTTTTTTCCTTTTTTTTAAAAGTTAAATCAATCTCTCTGATATTTTGTTGTTTTTTAAATTATTACGTTCTGTCCTGATGCCGACCGCCAAGATTTTTTGGGACAAGGGATGGATCTTGGGTCACAAAATTGCCACCCCCCCCTTCCCGCACACAAAGCAGCAATGGTGAAAATACATGTAAATGGGATTTATCACAGAAGCACATGCTTACAAGCAAATTGATTTCTCAGTCATTCTGTCATCTGCATTTATGATTCTATGCTTTACAAATCAGTGCAAACATGGCCTGTTTCATCAGGATGCGAGATGATGTGCTTTTGTGACATGACTAGGACATTTATTTGTTTAAATAAATGTCTTTGAAGTTGTGTGTTCTCATGAAATCAGCATTTTATTGTTCCTTCACTGAAATCATCATCACTTGAAGTGAAACAAACTTTTTTTTTTGTTTTGGTTTTTGGAAGAGATTGCAAATAAGGTCACTAGGAAATTTATATTTGTTTTCTTCTTGCAAACATCCTTTCATGAAAGCAAAGTTCAAACAAGTGAAAAAGAAAAAAACACAGAACATTGTTGCTTTGATAAAGGACTAAGCTACTCTGCTCATGCCAAAGTTTATTCATTTTTAGTACAGAGTGCACTAAACTGCTTGATCACTAAGTAAAACAATAAGCTGTAAAGGTAACCGGTCGTTTCGCCTACAAGTCTTTTCGCGTACAAGTCGATTCGCCTACATCGAGGTTGTTTTGCCGACACAACTAAAATCGTTTCGCCTACACGATCTGAGTCGATTCGCCTACACTAAATAGTTATTACTAAATACTTATCAAAAAATGGACAAATAAGTTTACAATAATTATAGTAATGTTTTTCGGAAGAGTATTCCACAGAACGCTCTGTCTCAACAAACGAGCTAATATTAACTTGAAGATCACGACAGGAACTCATCCCATGTACCAAAAGGACCAAAAGAACAGAGAACTTGAAATGATAGGTGTGTATGCCTAACTATTTCGTTGAAGTGAACAGTAGACTTATTTCAGTTTGTCACGCACTCTTATTTTGTTTTGTTATGCACCTGAATCCAGTTTGAAAATTTTTCTTTCTTGTGTCTTCTGTGCATATATTGAGTTTTATAAAACTAGTAATAGTTCTTACTAAATCTGCCCCTGCTTCATTTTATCCGTTGAGGGTATAAAATTCTTATAAAAATTCCACTGCATATAAGGAAACTATTACTTCTTGTATGAACTGAAATTTAATATTTTTTGTAAACTATATCACTCACACTGTTCAAGCAACTTAGGCATCTTATCATAAATACTATCCAAAGAATCAACAAAGGGCGCATTCATATGGGATATTCCGGAATATATTCCGGCTATTCTGCTCCTGGGAGCAGAATAACCGGAATGGAAATCCAGGTATTCCGGAATGAGAACAGGTCCAAAACAAATGCTTACTTGCAGTATTCCAATTATTCTTATTCCAGATTGATCCCAAACGAACGCGCCCTAAGTTAACTAAACCACCACATTCTGTTTAACTCATTCTAACACATGATATTCTTTATAAAATACTTTCACGAAGTGCCTTCTGGAAAAAAAATTATCAAACCACTCTGTTATTCTAGTTTGATACTGAAACAAACCATTTGTCTTGATATACGAGCAAACCTCTGGGCCAAAACCCTGCGGGGGCAATAACTGAACTACTACGCGCGTTCTCATTGGTCGATAGGTGTGTTTAGATGAGAGTATGTAAACATGGTTATGACATTTCAGATTTGTGCGTATTTTAATAAATATTTTATAAAAGCAATAAAGCACTTTTTCTGTGTTTACAGAGCCTCATCTTAACACTCGAAGGGTTGGGAGAATTCTCGAAAGTACGTCTCGGGTTTGCATAACTGTCTTGAATTCTCCCAACCCTCATGTTTAGATGAGGCTATGTAAACACGGAAAAAAGTAGTATTCGGACTTGTCCCACGCAAGGTAAGTGTGATTTGTTTTGTTTTGTGTTTCATATTTTAACAAGAGATGTAAACAACACTAGAATCAACCACAAAATTTTTCAACTTTTGAGTGTAGGCGAAACAACTTTAATGTAGGCGAATCACAGGCGGCCCAAGTGCGAGATGAGAGGAAATAATTAAATATAAATGAAACGTACGCGAACGTGACTCTTGCCTTTGAGCGGTGTTGTGTTACAAACATGCGATTTACAAGGGTTTGTATGGGAACTTTACGGGTTTGCTTTAAATACCTGAAAAATGTAATGTTGCGTGAATAAAACTGACTTGCGTTGCTTTCCTTTCATATTCTTTGTTGTTTCACGGTGTTTGAGGCCGTTTTGAAGCGTTTTCAGGAAGTTAGCATTGGTGGTGGTTTCCCACTAGAAATTAAAACACAAGGCTGGCTGGCTCAAAATCGAACCATCGTGCTGCGAAGGCCAAAATATTCCAAAGGAATGGACGTAACCGCCTCAAATCACGATCAGCCGAAGCTTGAATAACTCGCTTCCCATTCCATCGGTCGCTGGTTCACAAATCTCATCACAACGGCCTGAAAATCGCTCGTTTAACAGTTCAAATCTGCCTCTTTCGCTGCTGCATCATGCGTGAAGCCAACGGTGAAGATACCAGATTTGAAAATCGAAGCTTAGCAACCGCATCCGCTCGACAAAAACAACACTCGGCAGGGGTGGGAGGGAACTATTGCCTATATGATTTTCACATAGGCAATAGTTCCTTCCCACCCCTGCCAAGTGTTGTTTTTGTCGAGCGGATGCGGTTGCTTTGCTTCAATTTTCAAATCTGGTATCTTCACTGTTGGCTTCACGCATGATGCAGCAGCGAAAGAGGCAGATTTGAACTGTTAAACGAGCGATTTTCAGGCCGTTGTGATGAGATTTGTGAACCAGCGACCGATGGAATGGGAAGCGAGTTATTCAAGCTTCAGCTGATCGTGATTTGAGGTGGTTACGTCCATTCCTTTGGAATATTTTGGCCTTCGCAGCACGATGGTTCGATTTTGAGCCAGCCAGCCTTGTGTTTTAATTTCTAGTGGGAAACCACCACCAGTGCTAACTTCCTGAAAACGCTTCAAAACGGCCTCAAACACCGTGAAACAACAAAGAATATGAAAGGAAAGCAACGCAAGTCAGTTTTATTCACGCAACATTACATTTTTCAGGTATTTAAAGCAAACCCGTAAAGTTCCCATACAAACCCTTGTAAATCGCATGTTTGTAACACAACACCGCTCAAAGGCAAGAGTCACGTTCGCGTACGTTTCATTTATATTTAATTATTTCCTCTCATCTCGCGCTTGGGCCGCCTGTGGGCGAATCGACTCAGACCATGTAGGAGAAACGACTTGTTTGTATAGGTGAAATGACCTCGATGTACGCAAATCGACTTGTAGGCGAAACGACTTGTAGGTGAAACGACTGACATCTGCTGTAAATGTTTGTTTAATTATCATATTTACCTGTGTATAATATGCACTTTTTTCCTGTGAAATTGACCTTCAATTTACAGTGCATATTATACACAGGTCCCATTGTTTGGTCATGTTCTCATTACCACATGATAAACAAGAAAACAATGCAAAAAGAAAGTTTGAAGTTAATTAATTGGTATTTCATCAAAATAGTGAAAGCAACTACCAATGAATCCAGTTTGTGGAGCAGAATTGCAATCATGCTGCAGAGGGTGAGTTCAGTGTTTCTGAGAGTAATGTCAGGCCTGGTGGAAAAGTAAAGAAAACCTTGAAAAGATGCCTCAACTGAAGTGGTAAAACATGAAAAGAAGGCTGCATGGCCAGAGTTGGAGGTTGATCTGCTGGTGTGGATTACCAAGAAAAGGAACAAGGATCTTTCCATTCTGCCATCCCTAGTGTGACTGAAAGCCCTGGAACTTGCTAAGAATGAGAAGTACGACATTCCTGAAGGACAATTCAAAGCTGGAAATTACTGGTGTCAATGATTTTATTCTCTCACTTTGATAGAAAACAACCTTTGTGCAAAGGAGAAGACCTCAAGAGCGCACTATCCTCTGTCAAACAGAAAAGCTGAGAACCCCATCAAAGTTTGCAAAGCACTGCTGAAGCAGACAACAAAGATCCTCTGCTAGCATTCTAGAGAAAAGCCCTGTCATAAGGCTGAGGAACCTCAGTGGTTCAACATCTCATGCCAACCCACACCAAACTGCTGGCACCAAAAGTAGATAGCTAGACAGGACACAAGTTGGCAAAGCAAAAAGCTATCCAAGAGTAGCAGTTCTATGCAAAAAGTCAACCACTAACACTGTTACAGCCCAGTCAATCAATCAGGTTGAAACTCCCTAGGGATACTAAATGGTCTCTTGGAAGTTGCTTGAAGATTCTTCTGAACCCCTTGTATGAAGTGGGAGTTGCCAGTCGCCACTACCATTGCAACGTGTCAGCTCAGAACAACAGCTGAGACACCACCCTCTCCTTCGGCAGAACAAGCCTCCAAATGCAAGCCACAAGGTAGAATTGGCTATCAATCATGCCCAGCCTGCAATCATGACTTCGCAACCAGCTATCTATCTACAGAGGTCATCCTGTAAAAAGAAAACACCAGCTTGGCATGATGATTATGTCATGAACACTTAACTTTAAGAAAGGGGAGATGTAATGATACCGCATTGTGACATTGTGTTGTGACACTAACTTGCGTGATCTGTGACATGTTTATAATAGTGGCCACAATAACAGGAGCAACAGGCTTTCCCAGTTGGTTGATTGAAGTCCTTGGAAGGTGGAAATCTGATGCCTATCAGACGTACATCAAGACCCCAAAAAGACACTATCTTTCAAGTCCCAAAGAACTCTGTATCTTGCCTTTCCTGATTTGTAATTATTGAAATGCTCAAAACTGCTATGTACATTGTGAGCACTACAATGCCTCTTTTTTAGGTGTATACTTTGGACCTACATAGTCTTAGGTTTTACCAGAGGGCACTCAGGTCCCTAATGTCACCTCTCCACAGCCGGCTGGTCTCCTGGTCACTCAGCCCTCAGGGCAAGGGAATGTCCATACCCAATCCTTGCACCTCCTATAGAGATTTGGTTTGGAGAACCTGCATTAATTCAGTTTATGGGCTCCACACAGGGTACTTTCTCACCCTGTGCTGAAGCCCTATCAGGGAGGGGACCTTTGGTACTATGGATGGGTTACCTTGGCTCCAGGACATTACTTCAGCACCAATGTTTGCCTTGCAGTACAGGCATGGGGCACCTCCTCAGTATAGCGCCATCTGCTGAGGCCCCTTATCCAGTGGGTTCAGCTGGCCACTGGCTTTTATCTGAGCCTTGCCAGTACATTCCCTGCCCATGTTTGCCCACCAAATAGTCTTTTGTGTTTTTCTTATGCCATAGCATTAACCTGAATTTCATTTTAACCTATAACATATTTTTATAACCATATAAAAAATATTATATAGAATAGCAATTTTGTTTGACTGTCTAATCTAAATTCTAAATTATCTGTCAATTCTTTTGACAGGGTTGGAGAATATTCTGGTTGATCATTGTCAATGCACTTTGTACTTTTGGACTTTTTATATACAGTGGATCAACAAATAGTTTGGGTAATTCACAATTAATTTACTTCTTATTGGTTCCTGCTTGACTGTTACATTGTTTAAATTTCATCAATGCTGCTATGTTCATCATAACTTTCATTGTTTTCTTTCAGCACTCACATCATTTAGCTACTTGACAATATTTGATTTACTGAGGTATGACATACAAAAATATCTGGAACATTAAAGAGAAAATTTTAATGGTTTTTGTTGTCATGTATTTATCATAATTATGATTGAACCTCTTTTGAGGGAACAATCTAAGCAGCAGGCAAAGTGTCCACTGAGGGCATTAGTATGGGAGTTTGAAGTGTACTAATTAATTATTATTACATGGCTTGTGTTTGTACATTGTAGGCAAGATAACATGTGCTCTGATTGGCTAATTGTCACCGAATTGTAGGGCATTATTCTCCCATAATGCCCATGGGCTGATTATTGGCTTGCAAAAACAGAGCAAAAAGAAGTTTAAAAAACCATTTAATTTTTGTCTGAAAATTGTACTGGCTGAGAATGAGTGATGAGGAGGAACACACTGAGAGTGAATTTTATTTTTGCCTTATCTCCTACCCACTGGGCAAATGAGAATAAAAAGTTGCTTCCCCAGAGGGAAAATCCCCTTGTCCCAGATGACCAGATGGCACTTTTTGCGAGCCCAGCTGATAGCTTAATTTTTTTTCTGTTTCTCTCTTTTGGTTAGTCTTGTAACCTGTCTGTTGTCTCTTTGGGTGTCACTTCAGAAACCATCATCAACCTTTTCCTTTGGGTAAGGATGACTTCCAAGTTGTTGTTAAAAGTACAGTTTGAATGTGTCATGTTTGTGTCATGCAGAAAGGTAAGAAGACATCTGTTATCCTGAAGAGAGGGTGTATTTAAATAAGATCCTAAATGTAATATGAAATGGAAGTCTAACATATTCATCAGACGTTTTCATGCCTGGTCTAAAGTTGAACAGATAGATCATGGAAGAATACAGAAAGTCATGACACAAGTCAAGTGGAACCTGGTCAATAAGTATTTCCCTGCATAAATTCATGGCTTATTGCCATGTTATATTAATATAACCTTTGATCGTTTCTGAGACACTGCCTTATACATTTAAATTTATTCACTGTGTTATTGGTTTGTGCCACAGGTATGAGAGGTTTGAGGTGTTGGCGGTGTTTACAACTACTATTCTTGTGATGTTTGGAGCTTTGTTTATAGTAAAAGAAAGGTAAAGATATCTAATAATAGCAGCTGATACCTGCCACTTAGTCTCCTCCGCAGCCGTTTTTTGGGATGTCACGCAACGCTCCCCCCAAAGAAATGGCTGCTCACAACCGAACAACATTCCTTTCCATTGTGTTTGTGGTTTGGTTGCGGTCTGTTGAACAGACTTATCACCGGTATCGCGGATGTCACGGGTTCGAATCCCGTTGAAGCCCTAATTTTTTCAGGCTTCTTCTTTCCAGTTGCTTAAATTGGAAAATTTACTGTGATGATCACTCTTCACATTCAGACTAATCACATAACAGCAAAGTGCGAATGACGTAAGCTTTGGTGTGAAAGGGCCTGCAGTAGCCTGCGGTAGCCTGCGGTGCAAACAATGAGGGATTTCTGGCTTTTGTTTCACGCCACACGCACGCCACCAAAAATAGGCTGTGCTCGAGGGCTACAATCATGACGGACGAAAAAGAAATGTGAATGAAAGCCCCAAGTACAAGTGCTTCATTTGCTCATCGCTATGTTCAGCTAATGAGAGAATATCTATTTTCTGGAAATGTCTAATTGTAAGTGTCAGTCAAGGGCTGAAAGCTTCCTACAGATTGAAAACAGGAGAAAAGAGTGGCATTCAGAACTCGCTGTCAACAAGTTAAATTGAGCGGAGCTATTTGATTTCTTAGTCCCTTTATTAGCAAGTCAAAAATAATAGATATCTTCTTTCTTCACGATGATTTTTTGAGTTGAAAGCTACAGCAACAAACAAACTCATTCAAGCGTCACCGGTATTTTTCGGCATCCACAAACAAAGGCCGGAAACTGCATGTTCATTTGTGGTGTCACCGATGATGTGATACAAAGATAAAAAGCATTCTCTGATTGGGCAAGTTTCAACAGGCAAATTTGGTGCAAACTGGTTGGTTCTTGAAAAAGAAACCAAGGCTGTGATTGGCTTATTCATGAAAGGAATGTGGTTCGGTTGTGAGCAGCCGTTTCTTTGGGGGAAGTGTTGCGTGACATCCAAAAAAGACGTCTGCGGAGGAGACTACCTGCCACTGGAATGACATCTCAACTATGCAAGTAAAAACAATGTTGAGCTGTGAACATAAGTATACTTTAAATGTGCACTTTTTTCCTCAATGTATTCGAAACAAAGTGCATTTAGTGTTCAGTACCTTCTTCAAACCCTTCTGCCTTAGGGAGCCACTAGTACTGACAGTGTATGTTTCTTTAATTTTCCATTTGTATTCCCAGTACTGAAAGATTATTAATGCCTCCAGAAGTTTTGACGTGAGTACAATGATAATTTTTTTAAAGCAAGATATATGATACTTTTCACCAACTTTACTTAGAAATAAAATCAACAATTTGTTTATGTGAGAAAAACTCAAATTTACTGTTCAGGCCAACGTTAACAGGGAACAGTGTTGAAGTTTTAATTTAAGGCATGTTTCCTTGCATTGTGTCCTTTCTATGTCACCCATTATTTGCCTTACCACAGCTGCTTGCAAATAACTGATCATTGCCCTGTAGTGAGAAATCATTCCCGGCCACAGTGCAGTCAAACAATCACTTCTGGTAGACCACTGCTGTCCTCATGTCAAGTCATGAATGGGATCAGCGTCTGTAGTAAGGAAGGGTGCTCTCTATTGCTTTGTCACCAGAGGGACAAGATGAGAAAGTCACTTACATCAGAATATCTTAAAATAAGTAAATACATGTATTTGTTAGACCTCTTGGTGATCTGAATTATTACATAGTGTACGATGTATGTGCTGTGTGAAACCCTATTCATTTACTTTTTTAATTAATGTGGTACAGCTACTAGTTTCTATTAGCTTAGAAAAATTAATAACATTTATTAACGAACTGCTCCGAATGGGGTCACCACCTTATCGTGGTGGGGCAGTTTGCGTGTCTCAGTGACCCCTAGAGCTATGTTGGCGGGAGTCTTTTACTCCTGGTATGGTCACCCATGCCGAACAGGTCAAAGGGTGGAGACCTGACAAAGAGTGACCCCCTAGTCCTCCGGGTTGGGGGTTGGGCACAGGGCTGACAACCCTGCTCCATAAAAAGCTAAATGTCACAGAAACCGGAAGCATTGTCAGCCTTATGCGCCTACTGGCGCGGGGAGTCTTGATGATGATGATTTAATGAACTCCATCATCAAATATCCAGGGATGGAACCTTTCTTTTTACATCAATTTCAGTTAGTGATACTGTTATGAAAATGTTTCATAGCTTGTTTTTGTTGTCTTCTTGTTAGGGATAATCTTTTTCCAGTCACAGCAGTTGGATTAATGTTACATTTACTTGTGACTTATGGTGTCACAAACAAGCCATTTAGTCTAGTCTCAAAAGGTAATTAAAGTAGAGCAGCTTTTGTGATTCAAGTTTGATTTTAAGCAGGTCCTAAACAATACAGAAATCCCCTGTTACTTAAATGTTCAAAAAACACAGTTATGCTGGAGTTCCCAAATATTTGGATTACTCCTGATACAAATGCAGACCTTGGCATTTCAACTGGTTAATGTTACTTTATATATATATATATTGTGGTGACACATTTCTACCTTTTTTTATTTTAGCTGCCTCATCAAACTGGTTACAAGATGCAGTGAATGATTTTGGTCATAGGTGAGTACATATTATATGTAAAACTCCTTCTTTGCAAAGAATTAGCCACAGTTCCTGTTCCTGTATAGTTGTTTAGCACAGTCAGTAATGCAATAGTGACCTATTGTGTAGATTGTGGGTTTGATTCCTGCTGAAATCAAAGATTGTTTTCTTTGTTTGATCTGGTCCTCCATCTCATTTTAGGGCTAATGCTCATGGGCAGGCCCATTAGACAGTCTAATAAATAGACTTCACACATACTAGAAAACAATTGTCCTTAGTATTAAAAAGAAGAGATTTTGTCAAGTTATCTTAGGGGTATGCCTTCTTTGCCTGTGTGTAGCTATCCATTCTTCTCAAGAAAAATCAGAGAAGTGTGTCTGTGGTTTTCCCTTAGTCTTTTTGATGCATAAATTATCTTTGCATGAAAACCAGTTCAGTGTCACAACATCTAACATGACTCATGGAAGCAATAAAGGAAATTGCTCTCTGCATGTGATCTTTGTACAAGACATTTAATGACCTTTACTATGATCACAGATAAACAACAGATCACTTGTTGGTCATTGGTCACCAAAATTTGCTTGTGTCCGACGAAATCCCAACTGTGATGGGACATGATATGTGGACAATTTTTTTTTTATCGTAAATCATTTTGCAGTAAGGGTGAATATAAATCTACTGTGAGTAAATCTTACTCTTTCTGGTGATGTCCAACCAGAGTTTGTTTTCTCTGACCAAGATGATGTCTCAGTAGGACACATGTCCTTTCATTAGAAAAAATATCTGCAGCCCTGCAGGTTGTTTTTGGAAGATCCCTTCCCTCCAGTTTTATTTGAGGGAGCAGGCAGCTGTGTATACATGTAAGTTATCTTTGTGATGTGTTCTGATGAAAAACAGTCCACAAATTGGCCAAACCTGCACCATGGTTCTAAAGTTGTTGGTCATGACTGCTTTGCAATGTTGGTTTCTATTGATCAATTTTTTTGATTTGCAGCATCTGTGGGTTTTCACCATTCTTGGGCAAAGTTTTGGTTCAGAGGTTCAACCCTATAGCTCTTTTGGGAGTGGCCGGAGCTGCGTTAGTTATTATCACTGATTCTTTGATAAATTATAAGTAAGTGCTTAATGTCCATGACAGTCTAATTTACAGACTCTATCAAGTGGACAGTTAAAACTTTTTTTTTTCAGTCACAACCAATGTGCATTGAATTTTATATGGTTTTTGTTTTCTAAGAAAGTGGATCAAAATTCACCTTGCACAACTCACAGATTCAACCTGGTGAACCCAGTAAAGTAGCTTAGTTAATACCTAAGAGAAAGAACCTGTGGAACTGGTTATTTTTTGCACAATTTTATATTGGTAACAAATCAATGTCTTTATTTTGCAATGATGTTTTGTTTACACTTATTGGCTCAAATGGCTTTTATTAGTTAAAATATTTCATTGGTCATGTGTTTTCAAACATAATTGGCCAATTTTGGTGAAGTGACCATGGTAACAGTGGTTTTAAAAATTGTCGTTTTCTTTGCCAGTCAATCATACATAGCTGACAGCTTTTGTGCAATAGTGACAGCATTCATGATGTGGGCCACCATGCTACCACTCAGTATATACAGTGGCCAGATTCTACTGCAGGTAACTAAACGCTGTTTCCACCCCAATTAATAGTGACAAATTCTTAGACAAAGTCCAGTTGTTCTTTATTGATACAGAAGGCAAAGTAAAACCAAGTGATCAGTAATGACTGTTTTCTACACTGCTAGTATGTTCTTAAGTTACTGACTGCAGAAGTCTTTAATCCCTTGAGTGCCAGACCAATGTGTATGCTGTATATGAAGGAAGGTTAATCCAAGTAACTGCATTGTGACTAATGTATAGACAAGAATTGCGGTCACTTCGTTCCATCTTACGGTCACTTCGTTCCAAAAAATAGTCACTTCGTTCCACAGTATTTTCTCTAAGTGCTACCTTTTAGTTTCTCTTCAGGACTACGGATTAAGTTATTGTATATTGTGCAATTTACCCAATGCATTATTTATACCTTGTAAGCCAAAGATAAGGGCATTATTTTACCACACACACAGTGAAGCTAACAGTTTATTTCGGTGCTGGCGATAAGAAATTTTCGCACATCGCAGGTAGACAGTTGAAAAAAGTCAAACAACTGCGATCAGCAACAAATCTACCGACGATAAAAGTAACAGTGGATGAGTAAAGTTTGAAAGATAGAAACGTCAGTTTGAATAGCATATCAGGGCAGGTTGTATTCGCTATTAGAATTGCACAACAACATAACATAACTACTTTGTAATTTCCAAATATTTGTTTGTGGAACGAAGTGACTCTTTTTTGGAACGAAGTGACCTTAAGATGGAACGAAGTGACTATGGAATGAAATGACCGGATACCTATAGACAACAGATGCAAGGAAAATTAGTAAATGTTATATCTGGATATTATTTAATACCATCTTCAGACTCTTATTTTTGAAGATGTTATAGAATAAGAATGAAATATAACATGGCTAATTTCCCTTACATCTGTTGTCTGTATACCGGTATTAGTCACAATGCAGTTACTTGGATTAACCTTTATCCCTTATGCGCATACTGAAATTGGGTTTTGTATGCTGCATGCCACTCGCAACCGTAAGCTGTATGAGACCTTCGGTGGCATTTTGTATGATATAGGTAAACTGGTTTATACTTAAATCTTAGAAAATACAACAACAAACTATTTTAACAATGCTGCTGAAAGTCACTCACTGCCTGGTAAAATGTCATAGCCACACCTGATTGATACATTAACTACCTATACCACCACACCAAGAGAACTCAGATAATCTGATATTAAAATGGTTTCATTTTACTTTTTTCAGACTTGTCCCACTGATATTATGAGCCAGATAGACAAGTGTCTCAGAGAGGTAAATTTATCTTCAATACAATATCCAGTTGTTAAAAAGCTTCAGATCTGCAAATGTGGACCACAGTTGTTGGCACCTGCTAATCTCATTGTTGTGAATAGTTGTCTTGGTCCAGGTAGAAAGCCCATTTGTTCCCTCTCAGCTAGAATTTTTTTATTATACAAGACAGCAGCTGCTTTTTTTCCTTCCTTAACCCACAACTTTCCTTGCAATTTGGATTGAATATTGCAAAACATTACAGAGCGAGTTCCTGACAAAAGAACATCTGGTTTAATTTGACTGAAACAAAGTTTGATATAAAAGTTATTTTATTCACTGTACTTAGAATCATCCCACAAGCACTTACCCTAACACCTGCTCTCCCTCCTTTTTCCAAGTGTCCCAACTACTTCTGTCACCTATTTTTGACTTCCTCTACAATGTTTTTTTTTTTCACTCATGTTGGTGATATCTTTTGCAGGCATCTACCTTAGATGGAGTGCTAGAATTCAGAAATGAACATTTCTGGACAGTTTCATTTGGAAGAATGGTGAGATGACACTTAAATTCATTCGGTTGAATGTTTGAGTGATTAAACCACAAGGTTAAAATACGGACAATCATTTGCTTTTCTTAAGAACAACTGAATGCCATGCTAAAATATCACATGCATTATTTTATAAGTAATTTTTGAATATTATACATCAATTCTATTTGTTTGATGTTGAATGTTCAGTGTTGTCATTGACCTGATATCCTGCAATCAAAATGGTCAGTTTGGAAAAATGTATACACAACTTAGCATGTCTTTGCATGTTATAATTTCCTGAATGAAATGTCACAGAAACACAGTCAAACTTGATACTGGCACTATAGGGGCTTAATGGGTTAAAAAAGAGGTTAGTCTGAAGTAATATTTTGAGAGATTTTCAACTGAGAGTCGGAAGTAATCAGTCAATTATTCTGGTTTTGGTTTTACTACCTTTTGAGATTGACTGAGTAGTAAGTAATTGGCTTGGTCTTGGTTTTACAACAGTCAATTCAAAACTGTTCTGCAAAGGAAATTATACCAAAACACCAGGTGTGTCAAGATGTCATCCTGCAGTGTAATAATTATTACAATAGAAACAAAAAGGAAAATGGGTACAAAACATCTCCATCCTTATGGACTGCATCTCACCAAAACTATGTTCCTGATTAAACATGGAACCCCAAAATAACAAAAGTACATAATATTGTACAAGGTAAAACAGTCTCGACATTATCACAAAGTATTGAAAACTGATTTGGTATTAGCAGAGTTAATTATTTTAAGAACTGGTATGGCTTGATCATCCACTGGGCTGGCCAACTGAATGGTGGTTCAGGTCTTTAAATTGCTGTAATAATTGAAGGCTTCGGTGGAAAAAGGGCGTTAATAGGTTTTTTACTCAAAAGTGAACTTTGTCAGAAACGCTCCAAATTTCGCATGCAGTTTTGTTTACGTGTGTCAAACAATGTTCTTCATGTTTTTTCCCCTGAAGTTTGCTTCGTTTTCGAGATATTAAGTATGCAAAAAAAACCTGTATTTGTTGTCACATCAGCACGTGACCACAAAGACGGCAATTTCACTTAAAATCCAGCAAATTATTGATCTTTTGCAACAAGTAACCTTAAAAGATCTTGATTTCAGGTTAAAACCGTTAAAATTTTGATTTCACGTTAACGTGCGACCGCAAAGACGTTAATTTCACGTGATGCGCTAGCTAGACAATGTTGATATCAGGTCATTTACAGACAGTTAAAACTGATTTTGATTTCACATTATCACGCCAACGCAAGGACTTAAACCCTTAGGGTTAAGAGTTCCCAGTTTTATTAGAGTTAGGGTTACTGCTCGAAACTAGGGTTAGCATTGAAGGTTAGGGTTACAGAACAAGGTTAGGCTTAAAGTTAACATTTAGGGTTACCGCTTGAAACTAGGGTTAGCGTTGAAGGGTGAGGGTTATTGCCTAGGGTTAGCACTAGCGCTTTGTTGTTAGGGTTAGCGCTAGCGCTTTGTTGTTAGGGTTAGCGCTTTGGACTAGGTTAGAGTTAGTGTCAGGACACGTTAGGGTTAGCGCAGTGTTAGGCCAAGGAAAACAATCAAGATGTTACTTTAAAAAATATTGATTTCAGGTTTTTAAAACCGTTAAAATTGTGATTTCACGTTATCACGGGACCGCAAAGACGTTAATTTCATTCAAATTACGAGGCAGTAGTAAGAGAATCAAGGTATTATAGTGACTTCATCATTTAGCGAAACAAAAGGTTTCTTTTGTTTTTCATCCAACAAAAGGTCCTTAGAGGATGCCCTTGGAAAAAATTTTTTTTTTTCACATACGTAATATGTCAAAAGGGAAGTAAACTTCAGGGAAAAAACATGCACAACATTGTTTGACACACGTAAACAAAACTGCATGTGAAATTTGGAGCGTTTTTGACACAGTTCACTTTCGAGAAAAAAACCTAACGCCCTTTTTCCACCGAAGCCTTCAATTATGGGAACGTTTTTTTAGGTTAATCTTTTCCTTATGAATCTTTAAAACATTAGTAACAGATTCTCAGCCCAGGGACTAGGCTCGATTTCTGCCACTCTCTCCGGGCTCATTTCCCGAACAGCAGCTGGTAATCGAGCCTACCCAGGGAGGTCCAGGGACACTGTTCTCTACCTAAGATTATCCATTTTGGGGGGATTTGCTACATTTTGCATTAAACTTTTGTAGGCTGGCTCCCTGCATGTGAGAATAAGAAGAGATGCAAGTGAACAGGTATGAAAATAATGTACTTTATTATTCAACAAATTTCCACCTGCACGACACGCTGTGCTTTAACTTTTTCTACTCTTCGGTACTAACATTATTTTATTTTCAGCGTTAAATAGAAACATTTTTTAAAAAAACGTTTTTCGCTTTCCTTTGCGAACCTTATCAAAGCCTTCATTATATGCAAAATTATAATTTTCTTCGTCTGCAAAGTTCGTTTTTACGGAGGGTCACAAGCTCTTCTTCAGTATCTCTTCCTTTTCTTTTCCGCTGGACTCGACACAGGGGTGTCGGGCAAAGGTCTAGTACAGGACTAGAAACACCCCTGCTCGGTTGGGCTTTGCCCCTGAGGATTCTCAACCATGCGAGCCTTGGTGTCGATGTTCCTGTCTTTTTCCACCCAGGTGATGTCATATCTTTTCTTATTCCTTCTTCTCTTGATTTCGATACCCTCTCAATGGTTACCTAATACATAATACAAGTTTACAAATCCATTAGTCATTCAGGCGCTGCTTTTCAATTTGGATAGCACGCAGTCTCAAATTTTAGACTGTGTAAGGTCTTGTCTGCTGCTGCTCTTTTGACAGGACCAGATGGCTGTTGGCCCAGCAGCCTAGTACCCGATTTAGGGTCCCTTTCTCAGGGTTACAAGTGACCCCCTTTTATTGCTTTCTTCAGGAATTTTTGTTTACTTTTCCTATGTCCTTTCAAAAAATTTTTTTGAATTGTTCAACCTCAGGTTATTTTGAATAAATGAAAAATTTTTTCCAGCTTGAAATTCATTTAAATATGATTAACACAAATTAAATTTTTTTCCAGCCCGAAATTCATTTAAATATGATTAACACAAATAAAAACAAATTATCTCTAGCATTTAATTCGACTATAGCACACAATTGAATGAATGAATGGATGAAAAAGAAAATAGAGGCCAAGATTAATCCAAAAAGGAATTTACTTACTCTGTTAAATGGAGATGCTTTTTACCCACTATCCACCTGGCCACAAGACATCCAACAATTATTTTGGAAGAAACCCATTGGAGATACCGACACATTTAAGCTGATGCTGTTTTTCCTGGGTAATGGCTGTTCAAAGTACCTGATAACAGAATGGATTCTTACATCTCAGCACTGGACCGCACTACAAAAAGGAATATTAATAACAGCTTAGACTCTAAAGATAATATTTGGTTCTATTATGATGTTCATCATGCCACTTGGCTATTTCTCAATGGAGAATTCACAAATACCAATAATCTATATAATTTTTAATCATATAGACCCCATATTTTTGAGAAGAAAAATACCATTAATCTGTTAATTTCGATTCACATAGATCATTTTTTTTATAGAACGAAAAATGCTGTATATATATTTTTTTCCTTTTCAATAACAAGAGAGTATTCAGTTTTTCAAATACTAATTGTAATTTTCATACAATGTTTTTATTACATTAAATCATTTAAACTTACATTTTTGGGTCTCTGAATTTTAATTATTATTCTTTTTTTTATGTTTTAAATAGATACCCCTTGGGTAAAATTTTGAGTTTCATATACACATCAAATTTTCTTAAAAATTTTTTTCCCCTCCTCCTAACTTAATCATTAACTTTAAATACTAATTTTAACCTCCCCCTTTCTCTAATGACCACTCCATACTAATCTCTCCTTTATATAATTATTATTATCATTATTGTTGCACTGTCTTGTGGTTGACGTGGCTGCTTTGCAGTTTGTTGGTCCCTCAACGTTAGTGTATTCTTTAACACCTAACAATTTTTGACTAAATTTTATTTCCTGTTATTTTCGATTTTCTGCTTACAACAATTCCTGTACATACATCCACCCCTAGACATAATACCCACTGTTTCAGTGGAGATTTGGAGAACCCTTTTATTAGGGATCCCATACTTTTACACCTGAAATGCCACAAAGGTTGCTAGATATATCTACTGCAATAAATGATTTTTTATACAAACAGTATATATGCTACTAGTATTACTTGTAGTGTTCTGACACCAGTAATCAAATATGTACGTTATTAGAAAACACCCTGTAAAAATCGTATACTAAAAGCTGTTATAGCTTTAGTGTAAATCCTTAATGCATTTGTATTCATATGGTTATCTAGTTGATATCTTTGGACTTACATTCCTTTCATTTCATATACTATTGTATCTTTTAAGCTTTCCCATCCCTCTAGCTTTGTAAAGGTCTTTTATTCATCTTTTGGTTATTTTTACAATGTTGTATTTATTAGTTGGAGTTGTGATAATTAAAAATGTATCAACAATTAAATGTGACGAATATTGGTTTTGTTTTGAGTTATACTGAAGTCTTCTAACTTATAAAATGTCTTTTTTGGTAGATGGTGCTAGCCCATGTAACAAACAAGTTATCCAGTCACGTGACTCACTTATCAATCCAGGTGTTTAAGGATGACTGGATACGATCATCTAGTGGTTCAAAGCTCAATATGTCCAGCCTGTCTGCTTCTCCTAGCAGTTCACCATTGACTAGGACTTACAGTAGTCCTCAGCAGTACAAAGCTTCAGTTGGCACAAAAGACAGACCTAAACAAGAACGGACATCTGCACAAAAACTCACAAGTCCTTTTATCAACATTTCTCCTCACAAGACCTCATGATTAATTAACACGGCAGCAGAACAGTGACACAAATAAGAGACTTATAAGAAAATGGTTTTCCTGCAACTTAGTTTCGTGCTTTTTTCCCTTATCAGGGGAATATGTATTTATAGTGAAGCAAAAAAGTTATTAAAACTAACCTACTCAAATAGGAATAGATAGTTGTTCAAAATGTCCATGTAAGTCTTAATTACTGTAAGTTCAAATATTTAAGTTATTTTTATGTTTGATCCACGGTCATCTCCAGAGCCATATTTGTTACAGTATTACATAAATTGTTGTTTTACTGAATGATTAGTGTTGTTAAAAGCCTTATCACTGATCAGAGAAAGAAAACTTTGACATGCGCTCAAGTTCTGTCCTGGCTGGCAGGTAAAAGAAAAACACCTTATTAAGCCTGCATGTTATGGTTTTGCTTATGTTGGGTACTGCATGCAGCCTGACTCTCAGATGGTCCAGGTAGCTCGCAGCCACACATTCTCTGAGAAGTTAACTGCACTGCATGGAATCATAATTTAAAATTAAAAGTGAGTGTTTTTATTTGCCCTGAAGAAAAACTCTCAGAACACTCTTCAGTCCACCTGACAGTTAAAGTCCTGAGTTAGGTTGAATAGTTTTCTAGAATAGGCCATATTCGTATTCTCGGTATTGGACTGGAACTAGCTTGCAATGGAGGCTCATGCGGGGGAATATAATTTGTATTTGAAAAGACTCCCCCGCATCAGCCTCACTTGCAAGCTAGTTCCAGTCCGATGCCGGGAATACGAATATGGCCTATTATTTGGGCTTCCATAAGAAAGCCCAGGCTTAAAAATGAGAGCAGGTTTTTTTTTCTTCCTGTCGCAAATCACCCTGTGACATCATCTGTCTGCACATGTCCAAGGTACAAGTATACACCACGCATGCGCGAGGTATATTGTTAATTCATTGTGTCACTGATTAGCTAGAAACTGTAATGATTCCATTTAGAGTCATCCTTCCATTATAAAGCTCTGTCTATACTGAAAGCATATAATCAACCCAATAAAGACATAACTAACACAGATAAGACTGATTAGACAAAAGAATTTTATGTACTGTAACATTTCCTCTGAATATAATGTTGAACATCATGACTATGAAAGTCCCTATTGTTAACAGTTTTGGCTTAAAGTTACTGTTGTTTTTCATTTTAAGATTGAATCACATTCAGATGTATACAATTAACCCATCACCCAAAGCCTTTCTATAGCACTAAATAGCCACAAGAAAAACAAGTTTGAAGTGGTTTTGTTGTTAGGCACTGGCAGTCTGTCGCGAGATTTATTTGTAGTCTTTCTGCGTTGCAAGCTTAGAAATCATTAGACCAGTGGGTAATTTCTACATGTGTTTATGGACAAAACACAATTTTTTCGGGAGAAAATACCGTGCAACGTTATTGTGTTTAAAAACAGTAGGAAACTAATTAGCAAAAAAATCCCGGCGGACGATTACGTAACATACAATTTATTCATTCGCAAGGTGTGACAGTTTGGCTTACATAAGAGTTAGCATATTTACCGCTGATTTACGATAGTTGTTGTTTTTCAAGAGATTACGAAGATTACGTTTCGGAAAAATAAAAGTTAACATGTTCTGCGAAACATTTGGCGACCACGAAGGGACATAGCTTTCAGGAAAAGATGCGAAAACTTCGATCCCGTGGCCGACAGCGAAAAGCGACGCCGAATTTGTCTCAAGATGAGAAATTATGCACCTATCAATGTCAAGCCGGCGAGGGGGTAGGCAGGGCATAGGGCGGGGATTTGACATTTTTTCGTAAAATTATATGTTATTTACCGGGCGGGAGGTCCGTATGGGAAAAAACTGTGCCCGAGGTCTTGAGTACGGCCCGAGGCCGAAGGCCGAGGGCCGTACTCAAGACCAAGGGCACAGTTTTTCCCATACGGACCGACCTAGCCCGGTAAATAACATGTTTATTTTTTTCCTGCAGTAAATTGGTTTTACAGAGTACTAATGGGTTTGTTTACGCAACTCTTGTCATTATTGAATCGGCTTGCGCGCCGTCTACTAACGATTTGTAAAAAATCTTGGCAACGAGCGCCGAATAATTCAGATAGTAGGCAAAGAAAGATGTATTAAAGAAGATATAGTTTTCGAACTACTTTATGTTAGTTGCATTTATTTAACCAGTTAAGTTTTCCAAAATTGTTTTTCCGATGTGAAATTTCGTGCGAAGTTTGAAGTTTTACTACAAAAACAATGTCTGTCAGTCGTCACTTTTAAAATCGCTTCAAATCAGACTTTTCTACCGTAAATTGAATAGCAGAAAGCGAGGAAATTCGTTAAGTGTATTCTACAGAAATTCTCCTAAATACTGCAACGATCAGAAACCTAAATTTG
>JAHPZR010055251.1:0-14462 GCA_019787425.1 Platygyra sinensis | reverse complement strand
TAACTTCGACAGTGCTTATCTTAGCTAGCAGTATGCAGGACGCCTGTCTCACATGAACACGGTGAAATGATCTCCAGGCTCAGTGGATAGAGCGCCCACTCGGTGTTCGGGAGGCCATAGGGTCGATTCCTGTCGGGGACACAGATTTTTTCTTTGTCGCACAGTCGTACACTTTTCACGCAATAAAGGGAATCAAAATATTGTGACGTAGCTTTTGCAACTGCTTACATTTGTTTTTGATTTTGATTTAATTCAGAAAAGAAGAAAGAACTCCGAAATAACTGTAAGCTTTTTTTTTGCAAATTATAACAGACTATTATGTGTTCTTACCGGTGAGATTGTATATTATATTTGTAAGCTTTATTCCGCTCATTTGACGGCTTGAAATTTCAATTATTCATTTTTCTAGTTGCACAATTTATGACACTAATATTTAGCGCTCGAGGCTACTGCTTTATGAACTCGACATAACACCTGAATATTGTTAACGATGGTTTCTGCCTTAGCTGACGTCAATAGATTTGCATAATATTGTCGTTCTATATATGAAATATCTCTGGGTTATACTTCCATGTTTGTAATTTATCGATCGTTAACGACTTAGGTATCGAGATTTCTAACTTTCGTAGTTGATAAGTAAAGAGAAGGTCTCACAGGGGGTCTCTGGCACGTTTCACGAACGGAAAAATCACGGATCACGGATGTAAAAATTTCGTTTTTCTGAATCATGGAAATAAACAAGTGAGATACTCTTTTTAATAACGTTGTCTTGGACTAGAAAGAGTGTTTGAAGAAAGAAGAATCGGGAAAAGCTTACTCAAGGTTCCATATTGCAAATTCTCTCTCGATAGATGACTATAACTATTCGGAGGAATCGCGTCTCAAAATCAAGTAGAACAGAATGGTAAAATAACGAATATCAGGTGTCGCGCAAAATCGTCAGGTCACAAATCACGAAGAATATTCATGTTTCATGGAAATTTAAATCAACTAATCACCCATGACGAGGATACCTCTGCACGACCTTCTAATGAAATCGATCGTGACAGATTGATCATAACCTTATTTACTTTTACAACAGCATCACTGTTCAGTTTCTTACCTTTAGAGAACATCTATTAAAATGACTTAAAATTCACTTTTTACGATAACTGCAGAAATTCATGCGCGCTCATTGGCTAATTTTTATTGTCCATATGCGGACATACACATGAATTTAAAATTCATGCGACGCGTCAGCAAGCGAGAGCGGGCAATTCGACAATTTGTTATCGTAAAAAACAAATTGCTGTCAGTTTTTAATACGTCTGTCCTGTTATTGATAATGAATTTCGTCATAACATTGTCAAAGTAGTCTGCGGATCCACTCGGCTATCGCCTCGTGGATCCACAGCCACTTGACAATGTGATGACGAAATTCATGATCAATAACAGGACAGACGCATAAAAAACTGACCTCAATTTGTTAATTACATTGAGCCCGGCAGATATCTCGCGGTTACCTGGAAGTATTTAGGCAGTGTTTCTGTGCTATCCTACAAAAGAGGAAGTTTAATTCGACCAAGAAAAAAAACATGAAAAAATAGCACCTTATTGTTTTGCATGTCAGGCAAAATGTGCGATAAGATGTAATAATGAATTCAAGATAATCGCTCTGCTCTTCCAACCGTTTGTTTGGCGATAAAATTTTTCTTTTTTTAAACGTTGCTTTTAAAGTAATTGTGCAGAAACTAGCATCAATTTGAATATTGCTCTATCAAGATGGCAAAGACTTAAAAGAATGGAAAAGCTTAATGATAAAAAGCATAAAGGTTTTTTCTAAATCTATATTTAAATTTATGCCACTCCACCTTAAGCAAGTGAATTTCATGTGCAACTTGTATCAACTGATACGGAAGAAACTAAAAGTTCGATTTTTGCATGTGTAAAAGGCTAAAAATATAAAAAATATCAACAATATCAAAAACATCAAAAACATCAAAATCAACATTCACTTAAGGTCTTCTGACCAATTGCCTTGTAAGTAATACATTTTGTGCAATTTAAAATACCTCTGAATTGACATAACAAGCCGACAATGCAAGCCGACAATGCAAGCCGACAATGCAAGCCGACAATGCAAGCCGACAATGCAAGCCGACAATGCAAGCCGACAATGCAAGCCGACAATGCAAGCCGACAATGCAATAATTCCGTCAGTCAGATTCGCTCAATTGTTTTGCTCTAATTTTTTCTAATTCGAGCTGCCATCAAAATTTGGACACGATCTTTTTGCAAAATATGTGTCATCAGCGATAAAGCACGCGGTTGGAAATGGTAATGTATATCCTACAGACTTCAGAAGACTGCAAAAACATTAAAAACATGTTCAGTTTATAATATTTATATCCAATGTAGTTTTCAACAGTGTGCAATTGTATCGATGTTTTCTACATTTGACATAAACGCTGGAATTTGTGATGAACTTCCTATCGATAGGCTTATTTCGCCGCCGTTAAAATTTAAGCACAAGTGTAAGCATAGTGAAAAGTTTTGTTAGCATTTAATAAGCACAGACGTTAAGTTTTTGCAAGGACCACCATTACAAAACAAAAGTACCGGATCCTCTCGCTGTAGAGGATCTAATCGGCTATAAGTTGAATAATAGACGAAAAGTAGCAAGGCTGATTACACAGTATAGGGATATATTTTTCAGTATTCCGGAAGGCACGACCTTCCTTCCATCTTCAGGGTGTTATAGGTATTGACTCAAGCTTTAAACGTTACAAATTTGAAATTTGTAACACCCTGAAGGAGGAAGGCCATGCCTTCCGAAATATTGGAAAATATATCCCTTCACTGCGTACTTATCCTTGCTAATTTAATATGTAGGTTTGAAACTTCTTGTTGTCGCTTTCGTTTATCTTAACTACTTCTTGTAGAATCTAATCAAACATAATCGTCCTAATTTTCTTTGTCTTTTTTTCTTTTCACAGTGCCTGGGTTCGTTCTTCAGCGCCATCAAGGCAGAACTAGCCGAATGGGGACAAGCAAAGAAACAGAATTAACTTTTCGCAAAGGTAGAAATAACTTAAACTGATGTCGCCAGGAAAAATATCCAATTCTCCATCAGACTGTTGAAAACTCAGTATTGAGAAATGTAAAGTACACAGAATTGTCGATTGGAATGTACATAACCTTTCGGTGAAAAAATCCTCAGCTTTTCTACCTGTTTTAGCTTTTTATTGCTTACCGAAATGAAGTTTTTGTCAAGTTCTTTCACGGATTAAACTAGGTTTAAAAGTTTTTAAGTTTCCCGCCAAAAACTTAGAAAAAATACGGGCGCTTATAGTACGCATGCGCCAACTTTTTTTTTCCAAAATTACTTGTTAACATCTGTGTAAACATTTTTAATTTTCCCGCCAAAAGACTTAGAAAAAATACGGCGCCTTAAATACGCATGCGCCAATTTTTTAAAAAAAAAATGGAATTCTGTATTATTTACTTAGCTCAGTAGTCAATAAATGTTATCTTTTATTCAAGTTTCCATATTTCTTTCTCATCTTATTAATGACGATGTTGATCGGAAGCCTAAGCCATGTATTGCACTGTGATGAAACACTCCGGACATCTGAGAACACTCGCATCTGGCAAAGTGTTCTCAAATATTCGTTGTGTTTTATTACAATGTAATACACGGCTTAAACTTTATTTCCGAAATAAATAAAGTACTTACAACAAGCGTTTCATTCAATTGTTTTATTTATCTTTAGTTTTCTACTTACAAAAGTTAATTAGTTAAGTGAAATTCAATTAAATTAATTAAAAAGGTGTCATCAAAAAATTTGCCCTATATATACTAAGACTTTTGGCGGGAAAATTTGACAAAATTTGCACAGCGTTTCCCCTGACAACTTTTTGGACAAACAATTCAACAAGGCTCCCCCTGGAATTTTCCCGCCAAAAAATTAACAACCTATACCATCTTGAACACAAATTAAACCAAAAAAATTTATTCCAATCATAGGAGTTTTTTTTTAAAAATAAAAACTATGCAAACCAATGAATATTTGTTTGTGTTCAAGGCGGTATATTCCATGGTGATATTTTGTAAATAGTCAGCCTAAAACGACAAGCAGCGAAAAACCTCATTGCAGAAATGAGAAGAGCAAGTTAAAGAGCCTATAACGTCAAAATGTTTTATTCTCTCGTCGGACTCTACATATCACCCAAAGAACTTCTGCGAAAAAAATCGATTTGGATAAAAAGCAATTTTAAAAAAGGTTTTAACGTTCAAATTTGCCGCCATTTTGCTCCGCCATTGGCATTAGTCTTCCCTTGGTTTGAAATGAGTTGTGACGTAGATTCAGGAACATGTGACTTCAGGCTTGACTCGTCTCGCCTGTTTCACGTTTGTAAACTTCACTTGGTAATTCATACAAAATGCTGGAAAGGTACATTTTGCATGGACTACAAAGCCAAATTTACAGAGGTAAAACAAGCGAGATAAGTCAAGCCTGAATCTACGTCAAAACTCTGATCAGCGCGGCACGGGTCGACCCCCAAAAAATAGGATTTTAAAATTTTTAAAAATTCATAAAAATCGCCTTTTATCCAAATCGAAATTTTTTTGCAGAAGCTAATTGCATGAAATATAGGATAAGATAGGAAAATAAAAATTTTGACGTTATAGACACTTTAAAACTTGTACAACTTCAATATTTCTGTACAACATTTGTGAGGGTAAAACCATCTTTAAATCGAAATATTTAAGAGAGTTTGTATAGCCGGGTAAATTTGAGCTCCAATGCCTCCTCAGTGTTGTACAGAAATGTTACAGTTTTACAATTTTTAACTTTCTCTTCTCATTTCTGTAAATTGATTTCTAGCTGCTCGTCATTCATAGCCTTACTATTAACGTGATATCATCATACAGTATATTTCAAGAAGATAGCAAAAGCAAGCCACGAACCCGATTACTCTGAAGAAAACAATACCGCGAAAACTTCGATGTTGACCTTGTATTTGAATAAGTTTAGAACTTCCGTCACTTTTAGCCGAGATGAAAAAATCAATACGCGACAAATTAAAGGTCGCCACGAAGCTTTTCGGAACGTCTTCTTATGGCAACAATAAATTAAAGGCCAATTCAATTTATAAAAGAAAAACTGTTTATGGCTTGCTTCGTTATCTTCTAGAAATTGCTTCCAGCGAGTTGTTAAAGGTTAATGTCTGGTAATCAAGCTTTAAAATGTATTAATATATATCCTACGGTTTCTGTCAAATACTTATGGCAAGACTGTCATTTGCGGACGAAAGCACTAACATTTTGGAAGAATATGACACTTAATTGAAAATACATCTTTGAAAAGCAATAGATTCAATAGCAAATGTCTGGAACGTTTTTGTCCGTAGCAAACTATGATGAAGAAATTTTAGAAGCATCGGACAATGCAAGCGACGATAGCGATAAAATTTTTAAACATCGGACAATTTGGACCAAGTATTAAAAATCAAGGAAGCTATATAACAAGTTTTTGGAAACTTTGTCCGTAGAAGACGATAGCTATAGAATTTTAAACGCCTTAGAGAATTTGAGCTATTTTCAGAATAATAAATGCAATTGAGAATGAGACGATAGCGGTAAAATTTTTCAAAGAGTAAGACGATTGCAGTAAGTGTTGAAAATCAAAGATGAAGTAGTGAATACTTTTAGTGAAAAAGTCTGTCACTTGTGGAGGAAAGCAAGAAAATTTTAGAACAATCATGCAAACAATAGACAACTTTCGATATATTAAAATTCAGCATAGCAGCAAGGCTTAGAGGACACAAACAAAGGAAATTGAATGACCATGTTTATTCATTTCTTTTGTTTGTGTCCTCTAAGTCTCACTATCAAGCTGAATTTTAATATATCGAAAGAAGCCTATTGGAACTGCATTATTGAAAATCGTGAAATTTTCAGTAAAAATCAGTTTGGCAGCCCAAATGATAGCTTTAGAATATTCGGACAATTGAAGCTGCATTTCTTAACAAGTTCAAATGACAGCCAAAACAATTTGAAAATCAGAAAATTATATCTACATTTTTTGAAAAGTGATAATGGAAAGAATTGCTTGATACCAGACATAATTAATTACAGCCTCGCTGGAAGTTAAACAAGAGGATAGATTTGGTTTCTGGTTGATATTTACACTTTTTGTCCCTTTCCGAAGAAACAATTTAAACCAAAAATTTTCTGTACGGAAAAGTAGATAGTAATATTTGCCGACCGAAGTCCAATAATTTCTAGGCACGAACATCTATCCAGAAACCAATTGCCCTCTTCTAAAATATTAATTCAAGGTGGCTCTGCATGTCACAACACAAACGTCAAAAGAAATATTCACGTATTTTACTGCAAGTGCGTAAAGCCAAAAAAAAAAAAATCAAATCAAATAAGCACGATCGAAACAAAGAAAAAAAGCTGTGATCATGTCAACAATCCTTTCAAATTCCATAAAGTAACTTGAACGAAGGTGTGAACGAATTCAAATTTGCTAACTAATCGTCAAAATTCCTAGAATAAGTTGAAACGTTTCATATTTAATTGACTTAGAAAGAAACTAAAGAAATTGTTTGAAAGTCATAAAGTACACGTTTAATAAATTTTAAGCTACAGCATTTTTGACGAATTGGATCACTGAATTTTAAACAAGGAAATTGCTCTTTTAACATGCACAACTTCAAATCATAATAGTAAAGCTATTTTCGGTAATCTTTTTTGAAGAAAAAGAAGAATCTTAAAAATTAATGTTCACTGCAAAACAGAGAATCAATCAAGAGACTTTCCATTTTTGTGTCTGAAACAGTGGCGGAACCAGACCTTGACCAAAGGGGGTGAGGTAATTTTGCTTGCTTTGCCAGATTTCCTCCGTTCTTTTTTTTTCTTTTTTTTACCCAAAATCTGGGCAGTGGAAATAATTCCTCCATAACTTCAGACAATTCGCACATAAATTTGAAACTAGGCCTTCGAATTCGTAGAACTTCAGAGCTTAAAGCGATTGTGGAGGACAAGACAAATTAAAATTCAGCATTGATTGTTTGTCCATTTTTCTATAGAGAATTTGCTTTGGTTGACATGATCACATGATCACAGTAAATATCTTGGTTTGATTTCAACATGCAGCGCCACCCTAAAATACCATACAAAGTTATAGCCAGGTAACGTGTTTTCAAATCTTGGAGAGTTGACCGATTTTAAAACAATTTAGAATTTTGAAAGAAAAAAAAAACTGAAAAAACACTCGAGTCTGACAAGATAAATTTTGTAAACCATGCACATATCGACCGATAAAATTCAATTTAATCTAATAGATGATCGCTGGGATTTATCAAGAAATGAAAAACTCCCCCAATATTGAAAAACGTGCTTCCAAGATTTTAACTCAAAAGCGCGGTAGAAACCTTTCTGGCAACACACATGGCCAGATAATTTAATTTACATTAAATTCACGTTCAGTACGAAATGGAATTTTTTCACCGCGGAGCGAATATAATCCTCGCAAGGCACATATTTCAATCAGAGAAAGACAATAAAAAGAAATAAAAAGATTTTAGTCTTCGAAGTTTTAAACCTCGAATATACAAGCTTTCTTCTTACTAGGGACTGCCATTGCGTTATTCGGAAAGATTCGCAATTTACTAGGATACCTCATATTCTTCAAATTTCTTAACGTTTGTACTTCATCCTCCCTGCTGTATATCTCACATTATTGATCGTCTCTTGGTCGTGCATGGACAATCCCTAGAAAACACGAAACGATAAAAGAATGGGTTAGGAACAAACCAAGTATGGAGGCAACGAGGGGTAAACATAGGAATAAAGAAATTCACAAGTGAACTGCTAAACGCGAAGGGCCGTGCGTTTTACAAAGTACACGAATAAAGTGTTGACAAAGACACAGACACTTTCGTCATATAAAAGCCAAAATCTCGTGGAAATAGACTGCGGATGAACTTAAGCCTCTCGTACACGCTTCGTATGGTTTCCTGATGCTAATTTCCTATCGAAGTTTACTCCGTAAACTAAAAACCACGAGTGTTGCTATGAAGCCTCCACGCCAAGAAGTAAAGCGAGTCGGCGCGAAAACGTACGCGTGGGTGCGGACGTGGAGCTGTTATATAAATGCGAATTAAGTAGAGTGCAAAGAAATTTGTACAACAACCTGTTGACAGAAATGGATGTCAACCGACACTTCTCCTTCCTCCCAACATGAGCATCGTTTATCCATTCTTCTTCCCAAAGAGAAAGAATTTCGCTTCTCGCGTAGAGGGAACCAGCCGCCACATCTACTCCGACGGCAAAACATCTCAATAATGTGGAAAAAAACAAGTCAGCTCAGGTCAGCAAGATTCATCATGAAATGCCAAAATTAAGATAGGACCAATCAGCTAACAAATTACCGTCACGAAGTTTTAGTGAGACCAACACTGTCCTTTGCGTGCTTTCCTGATTGATAAATGTTTTGGCATTTCTTTCTTTCTTGGAAACCACGTTGAACCGTAAGAGTCGAACGTATTACTAAAGACCAGTTGTCTATATTACGATTTTCAATTATTACATTCATTTGTCTATCGAGTGTTTTCAGAGTCCTATTATCTCTTACCTTTATTTGAAAAAAAAGAAGTCAGGAGCGTTCAATTCACCATTCATACCTTAGTCTGCAATAAAAGTCTTGATTTAATCATTTACATTTGTTGTTCGTATCACACTACTCTTTTTCATCTTTGCGCAACCACTCAAATGGCAGAACCCTAATAAAACACAGAATGACATCTAATTTGAAAAAGATAAACTACCTGTATCTACATCCTGCAGACTGTGACAAAGGTTTTTCATGTAAAGAGTAGTGGTAGAACGGTTGTTATAAGATATTGGCGACATTAAAGCAAAGTTACCAAAACTAAACAGATACCAAACGTTAATACAACTGGTGTTGATGTATGCCTTAAAATCTTTATGAAGTATTGTGTTTTTTAAGCCCAATTTGACTGACTCCTTACTTGTTTGGCCGAAGATTCGAGTCCAAATCGACTCGTTTGCACAAAGTAGAAGTTTCCACATATGGTTCTAGTAGTTAGCCATTAATTATGGCTACGAACACAATGGAGAAAAGAATGGCTTGTAGGAATTATTTTGCAGGAAACTGTAGGTTGATTCAAATCATACTTAAAGAGGCGTCTCCTACTAGCTAACTTAGTTTTAGACGAAAAAAAGGAAAAATATTTCTCAGCGGTCCTTGTATTGAAATAGCGACGCGCATACTGGGTGAGAGACTGGCGTTCTATATAATTATAATTTAGAAAACAGTCCTAAGAAAGCACAGCGCGCTGATTGGTTTAAAAATCGTGTTTGTATAACTCGATGGAGACACAGACTAGCGCGCGCTGGTTGACGTAGTGATGGCGCGAGCAAAGAGAATTTACATTTTGATAATCAAAGTTAACAAGTTGTTTTCCTTTTTCTCGTCGTGGTGTTTTCTAAAGAAATAGAAAACATGTACTCCGTGTTTCTATCGAGTTATACAAACACTCGTGAAAGTTTGGGAGAACTCGAAAAAGCTGTGGAAACACTCGCCTGCGCTCGTGTTCCCACAGCATTTCTCGTTCTCCCAAACTTCCACTCGTGTTTTGTATAACTCGATAGAAACACGGTGACATGTTTTCTATTCTAAATACTGACTCAGATAATTGTTTCTTGCACATGCAAATGGTGTGTGTGTCTCTAATTTAACTTTTGTCCGATAACGATGTCGGGAATGCTGTCATGGTCTCTCATAAGTCCGCTCACGGCTCATTTCGCTGTCCACGGAGCACAACGACACACAAACGCATTAGGGCACCTGGACTGGAAAATGGCCTTAAGAATGAATGAGACGACTTACTTAGTGGGTAACTCGAGGAGGAAATCGGAGAGGAATCGCAATGGGTACACAGGGTAAACGAATATAGGGAAAAAGCGGGCGGTAAAAAAGGAGGGGGAGAGGGAGGAAAAAGCGCAGTCGAAACTGAATCCTAAAACGTAGAGTGTAAACTGCGACTGAGCATATAGATAGCAGAAATTACAGCGATAGCCACGACAAGTATCAGCAAGCCCCCATGGAACCCACGCCGATAGAAACAAACGGGGGTGTTGTGTGTGTAGAGGAACTCACGGATTGCCCGTAATAATGAACGTATCGGAAAAAAAATGCGATATCGGACGCACGTCAGAAGAAGAAATTACGGCGGGGATTGCCATGATTGTTGTAAAACGATGCGCCATGGTTTAAACGCCCGGTGAAATGTACGGGATTAACAGGGGGACAAAGGGGGGGTGGGGTGAGGTGTGGGGGTGTGGGTTTGAGTTAGGCAAAGATATTGAAATAAAATGATCATTGAATGCTTTGTTTATTAAGTCTTATGCCGGTACTTGATATCACAAAGATTTCAGTGTTTTTATTGCTAGTTTATGAATTCTTGTGTGTTCCTTAGGGTCCGTTATTTATTCAAGTCTAGGTGATACAGGTTACTTCATAAAGGAAGGATAGCTTGAGGAGAAACAAAGGAGTGGCTTTACTGAGATTTAACGGAAACCCAAGCTTTGATGAATTTGTGGTTTGTACTTTAAAAGCTCATTATTGGTTGGATCTAGTTTTATGTTTTTTTTTAAACAAAAAGGAAAAAACAGCTTATCAAGTTTTCCGACATGAATATGAAATAAACAAAAAATTTAAAGGAAGTCCTACGCCGGAAGATCCGAAACATTCCCGAAAATGGGAATGTATCGTTTGAGTTGACCACTTATTTCATGCTACTAGGTTTCATATCGGCGTCGCTTGTCAATGTAGTATGTTATCAACAGCTTAATCTAGCTGGAGCAAGCGCACCTCGGACAAATATTCTAAATGCTAATAAACCGGGATGATGTCAACAATCAAAGAATGGATTGAGAGACTGGTTATCAATAATATATTAAGCGCTATACACCTTTGTTTTTGGAATCTTCGGATAATAGTTCTGCACTGCCTTTATTCGCAGGGTGTCCAACCTTTGGGAAACAGGTTCCCACACTTCTCAGCGGGGTTGTAAACTTTTTGTTAATTAACCCTTCCCGAAGAGTTTATTCTTAACTTGGCCCTAAATAAGTTGCTGATCTTATAAAAAATTAATTGACTATTAAAAAATAAAAAAGGCAAAGTTAGCTATTCGAGTGGGTTTTTGAGGTTAGAGGGACTGAAGTCCGGGTTTTTTTACTTGAACCAGTTATTCTGTTGCATGGTTGTAAGCCGACAAACCAATCTCCACTTCAATCTGGTGAGATAGTGTGTTATAGTAAGAGCCTTTCCGTAGGTGTACCACGGCAAATTCATATATTTAAGCCTTTTATTTTTATTTTACACGGTGTATTTTATAACTCGTGTTATTAATGAAAATTAAACCAACAACTTGTTCAATCAATGATTGGATGGTATTTTTGTATGTGAGATATATATTGTAAACCTGACATCGCTTCAATATAAGAATAGTAGCATGACGGATTGATCGTTCAAAACAAAATTGCTGGAAAATGCTAGAAGAACTGCTCGCCAGCCACTTTAAACTATTCCTAGCTTATTATTGTATGAGATACTTTCAACGCTCGTCATCTCTACCTCCTGCATTTCCGTCAACAAACAAATCCTCAGCTACCTGCCTCCTGGGCTTCTTTTTTCTTAGCTGTATTCTACCCCCCTTTCTTGATGTGTCGTTTTAACTTCAAGGGAATGGAAGCTTTTTAATCGGAGGTCAGATGACATGACCGTGCTAAGTTGTATTCAAAACGATCAGGAAATTTAAATTACATATTTTGCCCAGTTATACAGCGTGTTCCATACAATTTGAATTACTCCTCGATAATGTATTACACATAAGTATTATTTGTATATAAATAGTTTGACTTTCGGAAAATGGGAAGTTTGAACAGAAAAAAAACAACTCATCAGTAGGAGAAGTGAGGACACCTCAGGTCATGTTAGCCACAGGTACACGCCCGGAAGAAGAAGTTTTGGGAAAAACAGGTGTTTCACAGTTCTAAAAAAGCCCTTCAAAATGCATTACGTCCGCACTGTTGTTTTCTTATAAGAAACTTTGGAAAGTGCATGCAATAAATCACACGGTCATTGGATTGGTGTTTTTGACGCGAAAACTAAAAGAGTGAAAATCACGTGATTACGTGGACGTCACTTGTTTTGAAAAGTTCGTTTTCAAAATGTTTTCCGGGCCACACGGTCAAAACGAATTAGCCGGCGTTTGAGTTCTTACTCCGTTTACACGATCTCGGAAGAGCGTTATCCATAAAAAGCTTCCTTTTTCGTTCACTGACACGGCTAGTGTGTCGATGTAGAGCCTAACCTGTCAGAAAAAAAAAGCTGTGGTTTTCAAATCCCTCCGATGAAGGAGATTTCCGTTTGGAAAAGCTCCGTTGTTTTCGTGACGCGAATAGTGTGGACGTAGGCCTAATCGCAGAAGAGATAAATTAAGCTTGTGTTTCCAAATTCTCGGCACAGAATGTGGATGAGGTTGTTATCACTTAGAGAACTGATTGTAAAACTGCTCACACAGAAAAATATTCAGGTTTGAAAAATATCGCCTTTTAAGTTTCACAAAGAAAACCCGCGTTGCAAATTAGCACACTCTGAACTTCCAATTTGACATGAAGTTTCTAAGGTGAATAATGTGTTTTGTTTTGTTTTCTTTCGCGCCTCTGAAACTACATGTCATTAAAAAGCGTTATCCAGCTTGCAGTTTCTATTTCGGCGGCAAAGGTTGTAATTCTCAGGAGACTCAAAGATTTCAATTTCTGGAAAGAGGAGCAGAACGGGAAGGACTTAAGCGTTTTACGTATTCCAAATGGCGCTTATTTCAAATGAAAATTTTAATTATGTCCTTTGTTATGATATATCCGCCATCGTCTTATCGAAATTGACAAAATCATCCTCTATACAGAAGCTAGTAGCATTACACACCATATAATGTTTCTTTAAATGGCAGATATGTTACCGCATTACATCTTTTCATAGGAGAAAAAGACACCCTTTTGATGATAATGGAAAAAAATAGTTCCTCTTCCGTCGGGGAAGGAAAATAGATCTGAAACCACATCTTGTAATTCTTGGATGGGCAATATCAAGGCTTTTGTTCACAGTACTTTACGGGCAGTCACGAATCACGATTTGGTTTTTTTCATATTCAGATTTTAGCTAAAACTAAAAAAACAAGCGTAAAAAAGTGCTTATATATGTTGGGACAAGACTAGCATAATCTATAATAAATGAAGTTCTTCTAGTGACGTTTGAATTCACATTCTCCAGTACGTTCTTTAAAATTAGTCGTTAGAATAACATAAAACCATAAACTATGCAATATATGTTTCACATCTTAAAAACCCTGGCGTATAAATTTCGAATACTCTTTCCTCTGATTTGAAGCCGAGGGCGTTACACTGATTTCCGCCTTCAGAAATAACCTTTGGCGCGGCTTTTCAAGGGGTTCTTCAAAGGATGGATGCAAAATGACCTCTTTAATCTGCCGAGTTTGGTCATAACTAGCGTACAGTATATTTGTGTTGTGAAGCTGATTAACCACACATTTAAGTCATTTTTAACAACCCTTTTAATTCCGACCCTTAAATATCGATTTCAAGGATGTACTTATAAAAGAACAGTTTAAATAGACAATTTAATAAAACTGCGACTAAGATAACATCCAAAACGAACGAACATATCTGCTAAGATTCTGGAGGGATTAGAGAGAAACAAACGCACACAAAAAAAAAAAAAAGTAGACAATTGTGGCCCCTTAAATTATTTTACCGATCATTACCGATTATTAAATTCGGCAATATCATGGTGAAGAAAGGAGAACAAGGGGAACAGTTTACGTCAGTCTTTTACACAAATAATGCCCCACAACAAATGTTTGCCCACTAGTGGGCTAAATATATATAGATAGTAGTTTTAATTTAGGTTCCAAATATCGAAAATAAAGAACCATTGAAGTGATACACAATAAGTGATCAATATTGTTCAGTTTTCTTGTGAAAGATGACTAGTTTTAGCTTTTGTACGATACTTTCAATCGTCATAGCAAAGTTTCTCAACCTCATTGTTCTTCATCGTATTTCAAACTCGACAGCGTTGAAGCACATATCAGGATCCTACGCACATATCTAAACAGCTTGAAATGGTTCCCCCGAGCGTAGCCTTTTTCGTTCTTTAGACTACACTTTTTATTATTCTCAGTTTGTGTGGAAACCATCATGGGTCGGCGGAAAATAGAAGATGTTGCCTTTTTTACTGGAAAATCCATAGCCCCTGTTCTGTCTGCTTCTGACCGAAGGTCTGTTCTTCGGAGAATTTTCTAATGCGTTCAGGGATACCAGCGAAGGATTACTTTTACGATATCCACCTTCGAAAAAAAAT
>JAHPZR010055248.1:0-12193 GCA_019787425.1 Platygyra sinensis | reverse complement strand
AGATTAAACTGCGATCAGGCGTTCCTTTTTAACGCGTTCTTTTTGTCCTCTTTCCCCGTTGGCCAAAAAAAGAACGCCTGACCACAGGTCAACAAGAGTTAAATGCTAGACTCTCAAATCATAAAGCCTTACTTGTTTTAACTCTTTGAGATCACGGTTGGCCACGGTTGCAAACACGAAACTCTCAAACTTATCCTTCGATAAACACATCAACGAACCAAAGATGAGTCGCTTGCTGTTCTCCCAGCGTACAAGCCTGAGTTTGGTGTTGTCGAACTGGACTTTGTATTGGAGACCGTTTGACGTGCATAAAGGGTACAACAAGCGGACATCTTTGTACACACGTATGTCCTGTAAGGCACCAATCCTGCTGGACCCAATACGCTCCAGCAACTGCGCAATCCCTTCGCGAAGGGGCCGTACAAAGTCCTCGCGAAGGAGTCGAAACTGCACGTCCAAATAATGCTCCGCGTCGTGGTAGCTCCCGTCAATTTTGTTCCTCCTAAGGAAGGGCCTTTCGCCTGTCAAGATGTCTTCCTGTGTTGGGATAACGCTGAGCTCACGGAAATCGTTCGGAGGGTTAAGGTCATCGTTCTCACCAGCTAACAAGTATGTGAAAGAAATTGTTTCATTAATGCAAAAAGAAAATTCAGTTCTATTTCCACTGAGTTGATAAAGATTAAACAGAGCGAAGCTTAGGAGCGATTCCTATGCATTAAAAATTCTCACCATCTCTACGAGGTCTTCGTCTGTGTTGCTTTTCTTCTTCTTTTTTCTTCAGTTCCTCGGCCTTCTCGCTTTTTAATTTCATCAGTTCCTCCACATTATTCACAAGGGCGTCATCTTCTAGCTGACCTTCTCTAGACAGCATTGTCACACTACAGTACAGGTCAGGTAATGGCAAATCAGCGTATGAGTTTGGGTATCGTCGCAGCAATTCATTCATTATTTTAACCACGTTCCTCAAAAACACTGCAATGTCAGAAGGAGGCATCCTGCTGGCAGATAACCGGTTGAGATGAGGTCTCAGGTTGTAGTTGAAAAACACTGAGTTTGGTAGCAGGTTTAGCAGCTTGAGTAGGTATTCCTTGGAGCTGCAATCACAAGCTTTGCTCAAAATGCTCACGATCAGCACAATGCAGTCCTCTCTCATGGACGTTTGCTCTGTTAATAAAGATTCGGTGGCCGGGAAGCATCGACTCGAAGTTAAATCGAGAATGATTTCGTCTGGGTTTTTGGTATCCAGGTCTTGAAGGGCTTTGAAGCCTAGCTTAACCGGACGATGGCTTCCCGAAGATCCGGCGCCACCGCGCCCTCCCCTTCCACCACCTCTCCAACCCCCTCTTGCTCCCCCTCTCCCCCTTCCACGAAACCCTCCTCCAGGTCTTCCACTATTCCTTTCATCCCTGTAGCCACCGAGCATAACTTCGCAGTGAATACCCGACAAGTTTCTCTGGATTTAAACTGCAACTGCTATATATCTTCGATTCCTGGTCAGCTATTCTGAAATACGACGAAGATGGCAAAACTTAAGATATAAAACTTGATTTTTTTAATAGGACATCACATTATTTTATTTACCCTGGGATTTAGAGTAGCAGCTAACATCTCAGAGCATCAGATCAGAGATAGACCACCACAACGGAAACAATGTCCCTACTCTTTTCGAACAGTGTGTGGGCTCTTTTACGTCCAACAAAATCAATTATTGTTTCGGGTTGATGCGTCCAAGAAACTTGAAGAAACAATGCATGTAAATGCAAGACATCCTTCTTAAGATTCCACTTTTGAGTTATTTTTATTTCTTCCCTTTTGTTTTGTGTTCTGAAATTTAAATTTCCAAACGCCGGTGTTTACAGTAAGTTATTTTCCTATTTACACCGGCGTTTTGAGATCAGTTTGTCGATGTATTTACTACTGTGGTGTCGGCTCTTTAAAGCTTTCCCAGCACAGAAAAATAGACTTTGAACTCCGAACGTTCGATAATTGCCAATCAAAACTTTCTTTTATACAAATCCATAGTAATGAAACTACATGCGACGTCACCCGAGATCTTTGCGACTTGCCGCATCACAACAAGGAAGTGGCGAAAATCGTATTTTATTTTAGTTAAAAATGCAAAGTTAGTCCCGAGACATCGATTAATTGAGTCCCTCTTTCTTTAAGTTCTGTTATCGCAACTAGAACTTAACTGAGTTTGCTCGTTGCTCATTATTTAAGACTAGTTGCTTCATGCAACTTTAGTATTTTAAACAAGGTACATATAGTCGTGGGCAAGAAACATTTTGCTGGCTTGGCTGTTCCCAAGATATATAAATTAAAATACATTAAGAAAGGCAGAAATTTTGTTGTTTTCCTTTTCAGCCACCGTATGTGCCAAATTCGAACTTAAGTGAATCTTATAAAAACACAAAAATAGAATAATGCTTACAGAGGACGATGATAGCCGTGCCTCGATTCTCCGGCGACGAAGGAACATGTACAACCATTTCACTAGCCCCCGAGAGCGTCCAGAACTTTCAAAATTTAGTCGGGGCTTTCTCGATTACTTCTGAACTATCGAAATCCACTTCTTGGTGACTGATCCAAGTGAAAGTCGTGTATTCAGCTATAACAGTTTCTCTTCAAGCGAGTAAGGTGTTAATGTTATGGTAAATTTTGCTGGTTGGTGTTTTTTGTGTGTGCGTGTCTTTTAAGAAAAACCATTGTACTCGAGCCAATGAGATCGCGTCATAATTTCTTAGAAACCGAAAAAGCGCTTCCCGGAAAGAGGGAATTGTCCCATTGCATATTTACCTCGAGGAGGTGATAATCATATGACGCCGTTTTAACGGGATTTCCCAGCGGGAAAATATTAATTTTATCATTGGCTCAAAGAAAGGAACCTCCAGTGAAGGTTTAACGCTGTTTATGAATAACAACCTAGGGAAATATCCCATGTCTTGTCAACCTTGAAGCGTTACGTGACTGGCCAAATACATTTAACATATTTTCAGCCCCGGAGAAGTTTTAAAACAGAATGCACTCCTGTACAAGAAAACACAGAGTAACATAACAAGTACGAATTGTAAAGTTTAAAAACGCGTTGTACTAAATTTTCGCTTATATGGCAGTACGACTTCCGACTCACTTCTATGGGAAAGTGAAGTTAAAACTGTAGCCGTCACATCAATAATATTGGGATCTTTATATATATGGTTTATGGTATGCATTGCATCCAAGGTTACACGTATTATTGACGTGCTATAAAAGTACGGAGACATCGTATCGTGTACGGTTGTGTACCGTAAAGGAAGACGGAATCAGCAATCAGTTTCCGAGAAAATTGCGTCATGCAAGCTACGTAACGTGACTAAGAAGGTTCAAACCTTCTTAGGGCTTCTTCTGTTTTACAGCTTATATCACCTACAGGTACGTTTCCACATTTGAAACTGTTCCCTGAGTGAAAAAAGTTCATAATCCATAAATGAAACACCTTGTCGCGGTTTTGGCATCGACTGCAATTGTGACTGGTGATATTAGAAAGCATGCCAAATAAAGGGGTTTCGACAAAACACTGACCCCCGGTCAACTGACCCCCTACTGACCCCCCACTGACCCCCTTACTGACCCCCCTACTGACCCCTATAAAATCAATGGGAAAATGAAAATGAAAGAAGCCCAGAACTATCAATGAGACCCGATTCAAGTTCATCAATAAATTTAGCTTACCTGAAACTTTCAAGATGGAGGACGCGTTGCAGATTTCCGACTCTCCTTTTAACGTTTAGTGGATATTTTGTTGACGGAAAATCGAGCACAGAATAAGATTGAATATCACCAAATATTGCTTTCGTATGCATTGGGAAATAAAGCAAAAATGAACAGGCTCGTGAAAGGATCGCGATGGACTGCTCGTGCTACGAACACGCGGGTAAACCTCAACCGGAAGACAAATTTCATGAGGTAGTTCCAGGCCCCTCGCCTTGTTCTCGTGGAGTGCATGAAGTCGTCAAAAAGACCACGGATTCTCAAGGTAACTCAATCTTATTTAATCATTTTCTTACATAGCTTTTTTTTGTGCTAGTAGTGGCTGCATAATTGTGATCAAAGCCATGTGTAACGTAGTTTGTGCTTGCGGAAGGCGAGGAACCTGGAACTACAAACTGCTTGCCATAATGAACTTCCGGTTGATGTGAGCATGTGCGTGTCGCTCGCAGGTAGTTGCGTGTGTGTTATTTTGCCAGAATTTCCTCGCTATTTTTATTGCTTAATTTTATTTTCTAGCAGGCACAAATGCCATGCTTGCTGATATCCCAACTTATTCTGTGCTAGATTTTCTGTGGCACATCCTTCAGTCAAATGAGAAGGGAATCGGAAATCTGCAGCGCGACCGCCATCTTGGAAGTTTCAGGTAAGCTAAATTTATTGATGAACTTGAATCGGGTCTCACTGATAGTTCTGGGCTTTTTAATTTTCATTTTGCCATTGATTTTATAGGGGGTCAGTAGGGGGGTCAGTAGGGGGGTCAGTAAGGGGGTCAGTGTGGGGTCAGTAGGGGGTCAGTTGACCGGGGGTCAGTGTTTTGTCGAAACCCCAAATAAAGATCTTGTTAGATATTTAATATCTGTGTATGTCACGAGTTGGCCTGTACTTTGGCAAGCAAAACAAGTCAAAATACAATATCCGTAAACAGGAATTTAATCCATCACGAAAACGGAGGTTTTCATAACCGCTCTTAAAACCGCGGAGCAATTTGAAAACGTCGATTTTGCGTTTTAGTATAAACGGAAAATAGTTTGAAAACAGAGCTTTTCAAAAACGATGACGTAAGATAATCACGTGATTACCCCGCTGTCTGAGTTTTGTACAAATCTAAATTGACCGGTCATTGTTTCGTTTTCAAATTCCTCCGGCGTAGAGTGGACGGTAAGCATTTGATGCGTTTTCACAGTGTAAACCCGTTTTCAAATTTCCAATAAGAGATATATTGTCCAACGAGTGTTTTTCCACAATCACGATCAAGGGCTGTGGAGGACACAAAAAATCCACTGGAACAAAGTCCGGGCATAAAATGGTACGAAACTGGTTTCATTTGCACTCAATCACGACTAATTGACGGCCCAATCCTGTTTACTTGGTTTATTTTTGTGCCTTTTTCCAGAAACAAAATTACAGGACTACAAAATTATTCACAAACTCTTTCACTTCTAAGATCTCACTGATTTACCGTTACGTCTGTCATACATTTCTTATAAATTCGGTAAGTTCTGAAAATTTGGGTTGGTTGGAGAATCTCCAGGACCAGTAGCCTTTCTCCAGGACTTTCCAGTCCTGGAAAACACCACATTAAAACTCTCCGGCCCAGGTTGTTCTCAAGGTGGGTAACGCTATCCACCGCCGGGATAAGTGGATAAGTGTTAACAAAACAAATCACGCTATCCGCTGGATAGTGATTTATCTAGTGGATAGCGTTATCCAGCCTTTAACCAACTGAGGCCAGTACTTTCCAGGTTTTTTCAGGACCCATATGAACCATCCTCAGATTCACATTTACTTTTGCCGGTAACTTATCAATGACAATTTTTTATTATTTTCAATTTTGTTAAGCATTTTAATTATTTTTTTGTCCTTCACTTTCTCTCACTTTTTGCATCACTAGTTAAAACGATTCTAAAGGAGCAGAGTATGGTAGACTTCGAGTTAACCTGTCGAACGACCTGGCTGCAGTTCATAATAGAACCCCTGGTATCAAAGCTAGCAAATTCTACAAAATAATTTCTATCGTTACGTTGCATTGGTATGCGCAGCACGTGAGCTTCTTTCTGTTGTAACTTCATTGTCTATGTTCAAGGTTTGTAACATATCATTGTTAATGTTGAGTTGTGATACATCAGGTGTCGATTTTGGTTCCTGGGGGTTAGGCTGAGTAGTTCCCTGCACTGAGGATGCATTGCTTGGCTGTTTAGGTTGTCTTGCACCAAATATGGTACTGCCTACTCGTACATTTGTACTCCCCATTAAAATCTAGCAAAGAGAAACATGCATTGTTTAGCACTGGGGAACAGTTTACAGGGTGAGAAGGAAATAACCAGGATCCAACACAACTGGCCGATCACCTAACAACCAATGTAAACTCAGCCTGACATCCTGGAGCCAGTGCCAAGTGTGAGAACATATGTATGGGTTATTGACCCAGTGTGATCAAGATGGTTGGATATTGGACATTTTTTTTTTTTTTGCATGTTTATGGACCGAGACGAAGTTGAGGTCCATAAAGTCGCAAAAAAAAAAGAACGAGGCCAACATACAGCCATCTTGACCAAACAAGTTTGCTCAATAAAGGATATATTATATGGCTTTTGAGGAAATTTTTCTTGTGGAATAGAGCGGGTAATCTCGAGCGGGCAGGTTGCTTCATCTTGCCCACTCCGGTCTCCAATAACAGTGCAGGATTTGGTTCATATTGCCCACTCGGGTATCCAATAACAGTGCAGGATTTCGTTCATATTGCCCACACTCACAGAACTAGCCATATAATAAAGTTTGTTCTTACTTCTGAGTGATTATTAAATCAGAATACTTGCACTGATCGGTTGGAGCATGTTAATACAAGATTTTGTTTTTTGAAATAATCTTTGATTATTATAATTATTATAAGTTACTTTTATATGGCTGTGCCTCACAAGGACTGGGAACTACCAAATTCACCAATTTGATTGGCTGAAATCGATATTGAAAGCAGTCTAGATTTTCCTTTCTAGACCAGCATTTAGGCCAGTAATGTTTTGCAGTGAAAAAACAGCAAACTAAAATGCAAAATCATTGACTATTTTCTTCTAATAATATTTATTTATGGAAGTGCCAAAAAGCTGGAGGAGAAAAAAAGGTAAAGAGGACAAGCAAACTTTGGCAAAATTAAATTCACCTCATCGTCAAGCCGGAGCACCTGCAAATGTCAATTCATTCTTGTTTCACCAGGGGTTTGCCAATACAAAAACATCTTAGTAACCACGCTTAGTCAGGTCGGTATGGGAGTAATTTTTGACCTTGGGTCATGTGTACAGGACTCTCACTACGTTTCATTCTGTACTTCACAACGTTGGTCACAGGATTCTTCCCATACATACTTCACTGCTGATTTAGTAAGGAAGCTTATTATAATGGGAGAACCCCAGCAGGCACAGCAGTTAAGACCCCACCCCCCAAAGAGAAAGCTTGTATTCTAACCTTTCCACAGCCAATCAAAAACAACCATATATAAATATAATGTTGATTAATAATGGAGAATGATCACATAAGTATTCTTTCTAATAGCAATGGTGTGTCTCATCTCTTTTGGAACAGTATGGACGATGCAGACGATATGTACAACATGTCATGCGTAACACTGGATGCTTTGAACATGAAGCATGTCATTTGGAACCAGCAATGCCATGCAGTCTCCCGTTATCTCAGTGCTCTGAGTATGGGAACACACCCAGTGGTCAGAAGATCATGGGTTCCAGGTTCATCAGCGGCCAAGGATTTTTGTCTCTTTCTCGTGCTCCTGAAAGTTAATTAGAAACTTTATATCTTCCTTAAGCAGGACTGTTTGCAGATACATGTACCGTCACGGGACTCTACTAAAATGTACCAAACTGGATCCCTACTGAATGATTAACTTTCATTCGTTTGCCCATTAATGGTAAAAAGATCAATAGCAACCATAAAACAGGAATTTCAGCTAACTTTGCAGGCATGTGTTTTAAGATATCACTAAACTGCCTGGGCCTTCAAAATAATGTTACTACGGCTTTTTCAAAATCATGTTGACATTCCCCATGCTCAATTCCACATCTTTCCAGGACTAATGCCCAGAGTTTTGCACAAACATTTTTCCGGCGCATTCTATTAAACACTGAAAGAAGAAAAATGAATGGCATGAAAGTTACAACAGGTTTACCTGTATCACAGTTTTACATTTTTTATGATCAGCTGTTGAAAACTAATAAATGAAAGCAGCGTCCTTGTCTTTAAATTTAACTGGAGCTTTGAGTAGCAGACACCATCAGAGTTTTAGTCTGCATTGTGTGCAATACCTGTGTATTTAAAGTGAGCAAGTGTGATTCAATTGGGTGAATACCCAACAGGGGAGGCTTTCTTCAGAGAGGAAGAAAGTGTTCTAGAAGTAGGAGTAAGGTTGAATGAAAAATGACAGGGAAGAAGAAGGGATCAAAAAATTGCCATCTGGTCATCTGGACCACAAGTAGATTTTCCAGTCTTGCTGGGCAATTTATTGCAAGTAACTTTGACTTTCTCACTTGCACAATAGCCAAGGGCTCAGGCAAGTTATATGCAACTAAATCACTAAAAGAGCACACTAAGACTTGCCCAGGGCAAGAAAAATTTGAGGTCTACTTGTCCAAAGGGCAAGTGAAATTTTAATTTTTTTTCAAGCTATGACAGTTTTATACTCCAGGTTAGAAAACGCACCTAAAAGTCAGAGTGAAATGTTTGGCTAAGAACAGGAACTTGGCTACATTCCAGAGTAGAACATTTCATCCAGGGTTCAAATGTGCTGATGGTGAAGCCACTGTGTCTTGCAATAATGGCAACCCTAACTCTTTGTTGCATGGAAAATAATGTAACGCACTATGCACACATTTCAATAATTAAAATACCAATAATGGCCCAAAAATTCATTAATCTAAAGAACAACTTTGTGCTTACAATAAAATCAGGATTTGCCCCTTGACTCCAGTCGTAATTCATTTCACCAATGGTCATTAGTCCTGAAAACTTTAAATGAGCACAGTGCGAGATAATGTGCTCCACAAGGTCTACACATTTATCACTTGAACATCCACTTTTACCTGCAATAAAACAAAAGCAGTGGAAACATACATAATGTACAATAATAACAAGCAATCAAATGTCCACACCCATCACACCTGCTTGCGCAAAGCTCCCTTTAGCCCTCCCCTTCTTCAACCTCCTCTTTGAAGCACCTTCTGCAATAGTGGCCTTTATTGGTTTAAGCATTAACCATGTGTACATGAACTGTATGATTGTACAGTCTTCAGATCGCTAGATTTGTATGCCAGGATGTTTCACTATCGTCTTATCAAGCATACTGAAGTTATTCTCATTAGAAGTGGAATGGTTGAGGGACATTTTTGAGAGTTCTAGCTCAGTCAACAATAAAATTAATAATCAGTGAGTGCATCATGCAAAAAAAAAACCAGTTTTCAACAAGCAAGTAACATCATGTACTAGCCAAAAAGTCATTTTCACACCACCCTATCTTCTGTACATAGTTTCTTTAATTTTGCTATTTCCTCAAATTGTACCTATGTGCCCATCAGACAAGACAAAATTTTAATGCACTAGCCCAGCTGTAAAACCACTATCACAGGGTATGACATAACACTTCACTGTCGAAATGTTTCTTCTTGTAAAATTCACACCCAATCATATCACATTTCTCATTGCGCCCACCAGTACGCTAAACTGTCCTGTAGAATGACGCATTAGAAAAGAAACATAATTTTGATTTTTTTTGCAACACCCAATACATCATATCTGTTGAATGGACACTAACTTTCTTCCTTGCTTGTGTTCACCGAGTTGAACCATCACATTAAGGAAGGGGGCTTGGTTTTGTTTTGTTATTCCCACCATGAGGAGTTGAGCTGTGGTTGCAAGCTTTGTACTGTCCCACGAGTCGCTATCATGAAAAGGTTAGGGACACCTGTGGGCATAAGTCAGAATCGAAAAATTATCATCTCGAAGTTTACAATTGGAGTTTCATCGAGATACTGGCATCCTGAAACAATAAATAAAAATAAATGTTTCTTACTCTGTCCTTATACCAACAATATTGTTTACCTTGTGTTACTGCTGTACATGACCAATGAAATGCCATCGTATAGTCCTTAAGTTTTCCTGAATCTGAAATAATTCATTTAAAAATGGATCCCAAGGAAGTCATCCGATAGTATTTCACATAAAAATGGAGCTTACAACTTTAGTGCTAGTCAAGTGTTCGCACACTAGTAATGATATCAGTAGTGATTATTTCAATTTACTCTTTTTTATTTGTAGTTTTGTACGCTACAAGAGTTACAAGCAAAAAGGCTACAGTGCTATAAATGCTAGTTTCACGAATTATTATTTTGACATCAAAGTACACATTAACTATTATTGACAAAGTTATGAATTTTTTTATTAATAGACCAATTTCGACCATAATTTTATATATAAAAATTCCAGCAGAGCCTGAAACAATAGAACCCTCAGCAAGAGGTCTCTGTGGAATAAAACACCCCATAAACTCTGTAGTTATTTTCGAGAGCCTGTGAAGCGGAGGTCTATTGTTTTCGGTGTTAAAGGCTGAAGTCTAATATAGTTGCAATTGGTTCTGCCTCATAAATTGCTAGTGAAAATTAAAATTTTCACCAGAACCATGCCTTTGACAAACGTAAAACAAATGCCTTGAACAAAAATCTTCTAGGAAATCCAACGTATAAAAATTCTATTATAACACTGCAAAATTCCTGAACAAAAAACTTGATTTGATGAGATGAGACGATTCAAACATTATTAAGGAACTGCAAGTGGGAACGTGCAAGTGATCTTGTGGTACAAGGAGGGACATTATCTTGGCCTTCTCACAATTTTCTCACACCGCATCCCATCCTCTTCTCTTCAACTTAACAAGTCCTCTCCTAACAGCTCTGGAACTAACCAAATATCTTCAATTCAGGAAAGTGATAACCATTCTAGACACTAAATAAACCCATACTCTACATGCTGTTTCACACCCCTCACCCTCCCCCCCCCCCCCCCCCCCACCTCTTCCCCCCATACATGTAATTCTTTATACTATCCCTTTCATCCTGCCTCTCCAAATCAATCCCTTTGTTAACCCTTTCACACCACCAAGGGGTCTCCCTTTGACGAGTAAAATCGTCTCACATTAGACAGAGTAAAATCTATAAGTCACCCTTGGTGGAGAAAGGGTTAAGGGAGATAGTTTTTTAAATTCTCTTGTCAATTTCATGCAGCTCCCAAACTATTCAAATCCCCGGAACAGGATACATGTATGCATGTAATACTTTGACCTTACAGACTAAGATATTTAAATAGCATACAAGTACCTTTGGATTATTTGACTTCTCAATCAGTTCTTGAACCTGTGTAACAATCAGAAAGCACAGTAATACTTGAATCCACTTCACCTATCACTTGTTTACCATTCAAATAGACACTCCCTGCCCATGGCATTACAAAAATTAATAGTTCGTATTGTGTGATCGGTCTGGGTGATTGTAGTTCTGAAAAGAACTGTTGTTGGTGACTGACGTTTCAACAACCTGAACGAAGTCATCTTCAGAGTCAAGTGAATAGTGTTTGTCAGTCGATGATGTTATAAGTCAAAAGATGGATGGAAACTGACCAATGGACTGATTTGCCAAACTTTATCATGAGTCTTTCACAGGGGTTCCAGGGGCCAAATTGACCGGCTGTGAACAAGACTTAAGCCATCAATTTGCCTCGGCTGTGTTTCGTCTTCTCTTCGTTGCGTTTCTTTCATAAGACAAAACTAAAAATGCCCGGCTGAAAAAACCCCACTGACCTCCTGCACAAAAACTTAAAGAAAACCCCTGCAGTTCAACCAATAACATCAGTGGCTTAACTGACCAATCGGTTTCAAACCGACCAGCGTTTTTGCCTATCATCCATACTTATCAAAGTTCGATCAAAATGTACTTAGGCACATACATTTGGATGAAAATACCTTCTAGAGTGGCAAACTTTAAAAACCAAGTCATATCATATTAAAGTGGAGGACACCCGGCCTTACGACCAAAGCCAATTAATACAGCAACGTCCTAATTATAGGCAATTTATTCTGGCCTGAACAAAAGCTTGGTCAGTCATTTCCTTACTTAAAAATCCCTTTATTAATACAGTGAGAATTTTGTGATCATTAGTGACTGGATTAATGGGTTCCACTATAGTATACAGGCTTTAGAAAATGCTGACCAGTCTCAATTCCAATGAGTCAAAATGGTTATGTTGTCTAAGTAGGATATTTACCAATTATTCCATGAGCACATGTTTGCTATAACCATCCATATCCACACAAACGCAAATGGAATAATTGTTTTATTAAATTCGGTACGCTTGTATGCTTGGAAATTATAGGTTTAATTTTATTGGTTCTCGT